>CACRXK020017604.1:0-10510 GCA_902702795.2 Paramuricea clavata
CTATACTAGATGGAGAGTTTGCATTCGCATTTTGTAATCCCGAGTCTATTATTCGAAATGCGAAATGGAGAGGAATGATTTCAATCGTTTCATTTGAAATCTACAAGACAAATTTGCTTGCTTTTGTATTAACAGACAAAGTTCACGTCGGCCCAAAGAGGTGTGTTTAATAAATTTATAAAATACAGATTTTTTTGAATGTATATTGCAGGATTACATTTAATGTATATTGCAAGATTAAAGTGAATGAATATAAATATATATTTATATTAAATTGAATAGATGTGATGTTTTAAATTGAATGAAATTCAGGAGAATGAATATTGCTACAAATAGGCAGGCATACACTGAACAGTAAACATGCGATAAAACCCTGTCTAGACGGCCTGGCGTCAAGGATAATGATTGGATAATATTCTTAGAATATGATGCATTAAGCCATTATACATTTTTTGCATTCTTTATTCGAACCAGGAATCGCTAACAAATTCACCAGAGGTTTTTCCTTTTTCTTCGCGCGTTTTCTCGCATTTCGCGTTTGCCAAACCTAAAAAAACCTCTGGGCCAAGGTATCATTCTATATGTTGTGTGCGTTATCCAAAACTCTAATTCAAGTATAAGATCAAGCAGCCTATTCAGAATTTTAGCAGTAATTTACTATATTTGGATACTTTTCATCATTTCACAGAATACCAGAGGCGCCGGAATATCGATAATTGCGGGGGCAGATATTCATATATTCGTGTTCACAGACTGTAAAAACAATCGATTTCAAAAGAAATTAATTGGGCAGAACACGAATATATGAATATCAGCCCCCCAATTATCGATATTCCGGCGCCTCTGCAGAATACTCTTTTAAACCATGTTACTTAGCACTTCGAACTTTGGAATGGCCTCGACCTAATTTTGCTGCACGCTATTTGGTGCATTAAAATTATCTGACTCTGGCATTCAACGAAACGAAAACCTCACCAGGACTCGGAACTACACACAGATTAAAGGTTAAAAAAAGCCTAATATGTTTGCGCGGTGCACACCAATTAAAAAAAGATCAATCTGTAAAAGCATTTAATAAAGGCCGACACAAGTTTATCAACTACAGTATACCAGCAAGAAAATCCGCTTTGCTAGTTCTATTATACTGAAAGAGACAAACACAATTTCTCAAACAAACCAACATGTAGGCACTCGGATATATCATAGAAGTTTAGATTTGACTTCCACTGCCGCTACCGCAACCATTATAAGCGACCGGCATTAACTAATCGGATGCGTTTGATATTTAACAAATATAAAACATTTTCCGTGTTGATATACAGTTATATCAACACGAGTGGAAATTGGGAAAACGAGAAATTGTGTGGAAACACGACGCCCGAAGGGCGGAGTGTTTTCACACAATTTCGAGTTTTTATCAACTACAGTATACCAGCAAGAAAATCCGCTTTGCTATGTTTTATATAAGAATAAAATTTCAAAACAAACCAAATGAGGTTTATAAGCGGCGGAAAATTTCCCGTGTTGACATGGAGTTATATCAACACGGCTCTTAGCCAATCAGCGTTCAGAATTTACAAATGCTATATTATAAATCCGATTAACCAATGAAACGCGTACTAAGCCATTGACAGGTAGCGCGGTAGCGATAGTGGAAGTCAAATCTGCATGAACCTCTAAAATATCTGTATACTAGCTTCTTTCGCTCAATTAATCAATACTCTCTTTTGTAAAACTAAACAGAAAAAATGTTGGTTAAATACGTCCAGCTCTCTATTACGACAGCATGCATGCAGTTTACGATCTTAAAAACATGTTTTTGTAAGGTAAGGCTTAGGAATCATTTTTTTTTGCCAAATGTGGGGTGAGGAAACGTGTTTCCCCCAACATTCTATATAGCAAAACAGAAAATATATTGAACAAGATACTATATGCAGAATTTGTATAGAAAGCGACGGTTTATAATGAATTAAAATTTACAGAAAACAGAATTAAAGATAAATTCCAGATGCTGAGAATAATTCCCACACTATAATTGCTAAAGGCTAATGCTTTTTATAAACGTTGGTTGAGCAGTTAGAACAGGAAATTAACCAAGTCAAACATTTTTCCTGTATGGCAACAACTATAGAGACAAGTTAAGGTTATAGCTATTACATGACAAAATCCAAAAATTGTCAATTTTAAGATTTTTATAGAGATTTTTACCAAAAAATTGGAGATCTTTCCGATTCTGCAATTTTTTTTTTTGGGGGGGGGGAATTTTAAAACGCAACAGTAAATTAGGAAAAAGTATTAGAGAGAAACTTGTAATTACTCTTGAGAACACTTAGCAATCCAAGCGCAACATGAATTTTACACGCAAATATGGCGCTCTCAAATATATGAAGCGGTATGTCCGAAACCTGTTGTTCGAAATTGTTTCTTTGCCTTCAAAATTTCAAAGTTTCCTATACCTTCTTTTCCTTTACATTCGTCCAGCATTGTTGAGCTTGGAGTTTTGCAGATTTCCGACCTCCATGATATCATCGGGATTGAGCGCGCGTGATAGCAACTTGTTATATGGTCAACCAACAAGATCCTGCATGATCCTAACAACATGTTGCCGCTTAGTTGGCAGAGCATTGGACTGGTATCCCAAAGGTCGCGAGTTCGATTCCCACCGTAGTCACGCAACACCTTTCAGTCTGCCCGGTGCATGTGGGTACATATGCATGCACTCAGAGTAACATAAGAAACATTATATTCACCTGAGTATAGTACATAACACACACATGTGCACACAAAAGAAAATCTGGTTTAAGCTTAAAAATAGCCAAATTCTCAGTGTCGGACAATTAAAGCATACATTTAATCTTTCAGCAAATTAATCAGTGAATACATTTAATGAAAACTGACATAAGTTCATCAACTATACCAAGTAATGCTGAAAATCAGTTGCTAGTTGTACTATAAAAAGGAAAATCCAATTACTAGCTCAAACAAATCAATATATACAAACTTCGGATATAAAATAGTCATAAATAATTATGTAGAATTCCAGCTCTCCATCATGATGGTAACAGACATGTATAGTTAATGATCTTAAAACATGCTTCTAGAAACTACGGTTTAGGAATTTGTTTTCTGTTAAACAGACGTCGACCGAGCATTAAGTTTCCACAAACATTTTTTTATAGGAAGAACAGAAAATAAATTGAAAGAGATACCAGATTATCTTCATTCAGAAAACACAAGGGAAAATAGGTGACATTTTAATATGAATTGGATTTTATAGAATGCGCGACGGTTATAATGAATTGAAATTTAAAGAAAAAAGAATTTGAAATTAATTCTAAAACTGTGAATAATAACCATATGGTTTCTTGATAATAAATGGTTAAAGCTAATGTTTCCAAGAACAGTTAGGATTTAGCAGTTAGGATTTGACTAAATCGGTAAATTAACTAAGTCAAATATTCATTCCATATGATAAGAGCTGGAGAAAATTCTAAAGAAAAAACAATTTTTTTGGCGGAAGAAAACATGCAGATAAACATGTATAAGGCGTGATGAAATATGAGTCGCTAAAATGAGACAGTTTAAAGTATTGTGCAAAGACTTGCGGTAGCATCATTTGTAGTTGAGCTCGACAGGAAAGTTGGTCTGTGTTTAAGATGGAGTCTAAGTTTGCAATTTTCGCGTTGTAGATCTTTATGGTTGACATGACATTGGTCAACAGTCAAACAACAGTAAGTTTCTGGCGTTATATGTAGGTATACTGCTATTTGTGTAGATTAAATGATTATTCCCACCGTGGCCGGGCATATTTTTCGAGCTCGCCCGGTGTGGATGTGCACTCGGAGTAACATCAAAACATCATACCATAAGTTGTTCTATTTTGGAACCCCGTTATTGGAGAACTATCTCTGTGTGGAAATTCCAGTCATTTGTAAACATAATACTCTATATAGATCTATTCCAATAGCAAACTTGTAAAATAAAATAAAATAAATGTATAGTAAAAGACTTAACTAATTGTATCTTCACTGCATGTATATAAATCGGTTCAAAAAATGTCATTCTTTTTTTCCCCAAAATTATTCTCAACCTGGATACTCACTGACGTCTTATAGAATACTTCCATGCCACCAGTTTTACAAAATATAAATATGACTAATACCACGTATTTTCTTTGAGTTCGAGTTGCTAGATTTACGAAAGAAGACATACTAGTTTCCTTTAAGTGCTTTAATTGTGCATATTTCCAAGGTCTATAATTTCGCTTGCATGGATTGTCCTCAATCTTATTATAACCTTTTACTCTTTTTTAAATAACAGTCTCCACAAAATTCTGTTAGCCATTTTCGAGTCAGCCAACAGCTCTTTCTGTTCTGCCGAACCTTTAATTACATTCTATAAAGCCGGTTAATTACATTCTAACGAATTTTTGCAATTTTCTTAGTCCTCTCAGGCTACCTGTGGTTCTCCAGGCATCCCAGGTATCCCTGGTGTTCCAGGAAATCCCGGAAGAGATGGCGTGCCTGGGTCACGTGGTTCTGCTGGCGTGAAAGGGGAACCAGGGGAGAAAGGAATAAAGTCAAATTGGAGACAGTGTGTTTGGAAGAGTGTGGATAGCAAAGACACTGGCCTGATAAAGGTTGCTGAAATTCAGAATTATGATATCCTTATGACTTAAAGAGCAATTTTAGTAGCTAAGTTTAAATGCTGGTTCACACTTGGCCCAATTTCCATATAAATTTTCGCCAATTTTATCACGGCGATTGATCACCGCTCAACTAATCTTTATTTTAGTCGTAGCCCTAATTTTAACCTAATTTTAATACCAACAAAAGTAGTCCAAATCCTATACTAGCCCTAACCTGACCCTGACCCAAGCCTAATAGCAAACTCTTTGATTGTTCTCTTCTCATATAGAATTGTATTTTCAACAAAAAATATGACAACACCTCACTCCGTGTGTTCTGCGAAGGAAACCTAAATTAGTTTGGTATCAGAGCTTGCAGTCGTTGGTACTTTACATTTGATGGCGCAGAATGTACAAAACCAGCGACAATTGAATGAATTTTCTACGTTAAAACAACGCACATCAACCCACATCGCCACGGCCGTATTGAAGGCTACTGTAATCAAGTTCCTAAAAGCCACATACGTGTGGGGTTCTTGATAGGCAAGTGTCAGAGTTATACTCTCGCAAATGGTTCTACTGGTTGGAATTCCATATCTCGGGTTGTTGTGGAAGAAGTGCCTTCTCCTCAAGCTTAATGTTTTTTTCTAGAAAAAGAGTATCATCCATATTATATTATATAACCAAATTATACCAATATAACTTTTGCAACAGATCTGGTAAAAATTTATATCATTATGAGTTATTAATAGTATTTTATTAGATATATTTCTGTAATATTTCATTGTGATACTGCGTTTGGCGTTCCTATAATGTACGTCTAACATGTGGATTCACATACAAAAATTCCTGGGCTGAAATTAATTTTTTCACAAGCTTTCTATACCAGGTGCATGCATGGATAACTATATATGCCAGACACCTTGGCTTTATTCCCGGTTGAGAATACTCGTCAGATCACGGTCAGAATCCACCCGCAATGTCTGAGATATTGTATAATTATATAGTCCAATGCTCTAATTAACTACTGAACTAGGAGGCCAAGTCGGTTCGAGTAGGTGATATTTCGGAACTGAGTTTATACACAAATGTATATCAAGCAAACCTTGCGTAGTTTATTTCGGATTGAGTCAACTATACTATACAAATTACTTAACAATGTTAATGAATTTCTGGCTAAAACCGCCAACTTTAAAAACTCGTGAAATAATATGTGACAAACAATGAGAATTTATATTATTACTGCAGGCACAAAGTTACACAAGTATGACAACGAAAACATAACTTTTGTTAAACCACTTCCTTTATTTGTGGTGGCAAAGAACGACATATGCCAATTTTTATCGGGAGGCACCTTTTGTGTCCACTCCCTCATGCACATAAACTAACCACTGGACACGCGTGCATGATATCCGTGTTAACAAAAACATTGACTACTTGTAAGCTGTCTTGTTGAGACAGTGTGCACATTATGAAATTGTGAAATAGCAGTCTCAAAATATATTCACTTGATAAATTATAAAGAACGGCTGGACTATAACCAATGGCCACGCATTCAACGTCTTTGTATAAAGTACTTAATTACGCCTTTCAATTTTCAAAGACTTAGAAATTGATTTGTTCTTTGTGAAAAGATTTTAACTATCAGAAAATAATGAAACTTAAGTTGGATTTCGATTCAAAAGAAAAATTTCGTTGTCGAAATTTTCCCTCAATCTCTTTTGAATTTTGAGCGGTCAAGTATATTGAAATAATTGATTCGGGTGGTCACAATTCTAATGAAATCAAGCAAAATATTTCGACGACGTGGAAATCCATCCTTAGAAATCCCAATATAATAATATATTGCATGCATGGTGCTCTCACAGGATTTTCAAGTTGGAATGGAATGCACTGTTGTCGTTGCTAGTTTCGCTTAAACACGTCCGTTTGAAGGTGCTTACATCATATGTTATTACCACTGAGAAAAACATGCTATATGCCACCACGTAGAAGTACTACATTTAAAAAATATTACTATTAGTATTATTATTGAAGCAAACAATTGTAATATAATAACGAATTTCTTTTTGAGCAGTAATTTCGCAGCTTTAACACTCATTGTTTGATGTGTTTAGTCGGGGGCGGTGCTTAAACTGCTACCAGTTTAAGCACCGCCCCCGACTAAACACTTATAACAATGAGGGTTAAAGCTGCGAAATCCTGCTCAAAAAGAAATTCGTTATTATATTACAATTGTTTGCTTCAATAATAATACTAATAGTAATATTTTTTAAATGTAGTACTTCTACGTGGTGGCATATAGCATGTTTTTCTCAGTGGTAATAACATATGATGTAAGCACCTTCAAACGGACGTGTTTAAGCGAAACTAGCAACGACAACAGTGCATTCCAATCAATATATAATCAATCTGGAAAATTATTTTTCATGTATTATAATATTTTAAAATTTCAGAGTGTATGAGTTTATTGCAATGCTCATGCTCTTCCATAATTTCTTTCATAATGGAAGTGGGCGTTTCCATTGTGAAGACAGACAACATGGTCCACAAAACAAGCCTAACATCTAAGTAATTTAATGTAGTAAGTAAACTTTGTTTTCCTTAATTTGTTTAACTTTAGTAAACTCATGATTTTTCGGTGTTGGTGTAATGTACTCAGGTGAATATGAAGCTTGTGATGTTACTCTGAGTGTATATTCGCACCGGGCAAGCTTGAAAAATATGCCTGACCACGGTGGGAATCGAACCTACGACCTTTGGAATACTAGCCCAATGCTCTACCAACTGAGCTATGCGGTCTGGTCGGTTCGAGTATGTGATATTTCGGAACAGAATCTAGTCCCTTCGATATCAATGTTATAAACTCATTAATTAGTATTAAGTAAACTCATTAGTATTAAGCCTATAGATCACACTCACAACGATACGATAACTTGTAAACACGCAATAAAAATTTTTTTTGTTGGTCTTGCAAATACCCTTCAAGGCCATTCTTAATAATTTTGAAGTCACTTTGAAGTAAAGCCTAAGAAGTGGGCGAAAATTTCGTGTCGTGTGCTCTTTAAGATTTAGACACTAAAAATTCCGAAACGCTTATTAATTGCGCAGGAGAGGATCTTAAATTAACTACAAGAAAAATAATGAGACTTCAGACTTAAAAACCCAGTAAAGTATTTGATGAGTTCAAACTGTAACTGCCCTCACAGGGTTTTCAAGTGCAGTAATCATCACAGCCCATCAAGAGGATTTTTTCTCTCACACTAGAGACCATCTACCGTATCTAGCCGTTTAAATGCCGCCCTCGACTACACATCATACTTATAACCAATGCGCAGAGCTGCAAAATAATTGCTCAAAAAGAAATTCATTACTATTACAATTGCTTGCTTTAATAATAATAGTAATAATAATGATTTTATTGGTAGTACTCCATGGGGTGCCAATAGCTGGTTAATAATTTTTAATAGATTTTTATGATTTTCTTTTTCTCCCGTGTACAGAATTAAGGATGTGAACTTTTCTGAGCTCGGTTTACTGGGCACGAAATTGAATCACACAATAGTCATTTGGAGTAAAATGGCATTTGGGGAAACCCCCAAAGCCGCTTTATTAATAATAAAATTTTTCAATAACAAGTATTTGATTTAAATTATATATAATATAGTCTTGCCCAGTAAAGGGCACAAAAACGCCAACAAAAAATTATGCATACAACAATATAGCTAAACATAAAGAAAGCAGTAAGGGAGGGATGGTGGGAAACTTCTCTTCTGTTATCGGCGAAGTCAAGCGGCAAATGAGGCCGATCTCACGTGGTAGCCTTGGTTTTATGTCGGCGTTCTACGCCAGACCGAGGCTCGCACCAATCCCCCTTGCTTCTTCCTTCACATCGGCAACTTCCGTGTGATCAACTTGGATTAAATTTTCAACCAAGAAACTCATAAAAACTCTATTTGCCTTCAAATATTTCATTGATGATTTTCTTTTTCTCCCGTGTACAGAATTAAGGATGTGAACTTTTCTGAGCTCGGTTTACTGGGCACCAAATTGAATCACGCAATAGTCATTTGGAGTAAAATGGCATTTGGGGAAACCCCCAAAGCCGCTTTATTAATTATAAAATTTTTCAATAACAAGTATTTGATTTAAATTATATATAATATAGTCTTGCCCAGTAAAGGTGAAGGGCACAAAAACGCCAAGAGCGTCATGCAAATGATGCTGCCCCACCCAAAGAAAAATACACATCCTTGTCTGATAAATATTGCAATGAACCATAAACATTAATATCAATAAACAACAAAAACACTCGTCGGCCTGCTGCTCTTGCCAATCAGTCCAACAAATGTTCGCTATGTTATATTAAACTATTAATTGAATACTATTATAATGAGACAACAAACATTGGCAAGATTGCTGCCCTTGCTAATCAGTCCAACCAATGTTCGCTATATAATTATAGTAATATTAATTTGTATAGTTAATAAACGCTATAAACAATGCTTACATAGCATTCCGTAGAGGACCAGTAAGAAACTGCTGCCCTTGCTAATCAGTTTTCCACTCATCCTTATAAATAAACAAATTCAAGAAGAAAGGGAAGGAAGTCGGATATATTTCAGAAATGCATTGGACTTCCACCTACAGAGAGCACGTATTTGAGCATCCGACATACCCTGATCTGCAGCATGAGAAGCAGCCCCTATCCGAAAACTGTGACGCTTATAAACATTAGGGCTTAAATTGCATAATTTAAGAGCTAATGCCAGTTGTTTTGCGAAATAGTTACGAGGAACAGGATTTCCATTTGACAAAACAAACAAAAAACCTCGTTGTAAACCTCTGTTGCTTAAATAAGCTAGAAGGATAGATACAGGACAAAATTGTAATTGCTTCTTAACAATAACGGAGAACGGGCGCTGGTTGTAATTGTGTTTGAAATTCAAAAAAGTGATTTTTATAGACACAACTTTGCCCGAACTATCTACCATCTTAGTCAGCTGGGTCAGATCTAAGTTTGATTGAACTCCCTTATTCTGAGTAGCTGTCATTTCACCAACCCGCAAAAATGCATGGAATGCAGTAGAGCACATTGCTCGAAAAAGTGTAATCTCATATTGTGATATAGAAAATTGATGAGTAATAGCAATTATCCTGTGAAGTAAAGGCAGTGTGATGGGCAACCTGGTGTCTAAGCGACACCCTAACTTGAGGTAACCTTTTAACATCTGCTTAATGTAAAAAACCTTAGTAGGATCTGCATAACCCGATTATTTGTGCAAATAACCTAATGCGGACACGTAGGTGTTAACTGTAGATGAAGCGTACCGTTTATTGTACAGGTGCGCGACAAACAAAGCCAACACAGCTGGTTTAATTGGAAATGATATTGAAAAAACCTGAAACAACACCCCGTGGAATTGCTCAAATAGCTTCCATGCCCTACGATAGGTTGGTCGAGAAGAAGGTTGAAGGCTAGCTAGCACTAGACTAGCTACTGTAGGGACCAATTCTCTGGCTGCAGATGGACAGGTATGACGGTTGGTGAATGGTCCATAGTTGGTGGAGCCAATTGTTGAAATCTCTGCACCTGTAAGCGAGACAGAGCATCCGCTAAATTATTCCTAACACCCGGTACATGTTTTGCCTCAAACATGATATTAAATTGTAAACAAAGCAAAACAAGTCTACGGACAAAGACCATTAAAATTTTGTCCTTGCATGACTGTTTGTTAATGACATGAACTAAAGCTTTGTTGTCAGTATAAAATATAATTGAGGGGTTACTCATATCTGCACCCCACAAATGCAAGCTCAAAACAATTGGATAAAATTCTAATATTGCAATGTTAGTGTTAACCCAATTATCAGGCCATTTCC
>CACRXK020017605.1:0-10510 GCA_902702795.2 Paramuricea clavata
TAATTGGTTCACTTCACCCTGAACCCATTCTCCCACAATGATTTGGTGTGTGGTTTACTTATTTTCGGGCTGTTCTTTCACCTAACGTGCTTGAATTATTAATTAGGGTACATAAACATATAGGTGTAGTGCTGGTCGCCTGTAATAACCATTGGGCCTAATCGAGACAAGCGGCCATTCAAAGCAAGATTATGCATTTACGAACAATTGGGGAATTTTTACAAAACAATTTTTATTTTAATTATCTCAAACACACAGGCAAAACTGATATAAAAACAGACACAATACGAACAAAAACCAGAGACTCAAAAGACATTTAAAAGGCAGAATATTTTAATGGCGAAACTGCCATTAATCTTCATATTCATTAATTATTTTTCGTTTTAGTTCATTTTTAAAAGACAATCTACTAAGTTGCTTCAGTAGTTCGTCGACTAAATTCCACGTTTTAGCACCAATAAATCTAATATTAAATTTTCCGTAATTGGTTCTAACTTTAGGTAACAAGAACGTATTTTTAGTTGCTAGTCGTGTTTCATAGTTATGTTTAGCACTAACAGAGGAGAAGAAATCGTTAAAATTGTCAGGAAGGTTTCCATTTTTATGATCATAATTATATAAATAATGCAGTGTTGAGGAAAATAATATCAACCAGTTTAAGTAAACTCATAAACTCACTCGCTCGAAAGTCAGAAAACGTTATAATTCGTAAAGCCTTTTTTTGCAAAGTTACTAATGGCTGAATATTTGAGTTGTATGTGTTACCCCATATAATCACGCCATATGACAGAAACGGGTAAATAATGGAATAATAGATTTGTAACAGAATTTTAATTGGGACAAAGTGTCGGAGTTTTGATAATATGCCAATACCTCTAGATATTTTCTTAGATAGTTGAGATACATGCTCTTTCCAATTTAAATGGTGATCAATAATGATTCCCAAATACTTTATGCTACTCTTTTCTTGTAAGGTTTTATTGTTAATTTTAAGGTTCATCGAATATTGAGATTTCTTTTGAGGTGGATGAAAAACTACAAAGTTAGATTTCTCAATATTTAAAAATAATTTATTTGCACAAAGCCACTCATTAACATTATATAAGTGATCATTCAACATTGTATCCAAATGCTGCAAACTCTTATGTGAACAAAATAGATTAGAGTCATCAGCAAATAGGTTAAAATCCAAGTCAGGAGCATAATTGTTAAAGTCATTAATGTAGAAGAGAAATAAAAGAGGACCAAGAACTTGACCCCTGAGGAACACCACATGTCAATTGCTTAAGTTCTGACTTTATATCACCAAAAGAAACAAATTGATACACCTATTAGCAAGATATGAACAAACCCAGTCTTTAGCAATTCCCCTTATCCCATAATATTGCAATTTTCTAGATAAAATTTCATGATCGACAGTATCAAAAGCTTTGCTAAAGTCCAAAAATATACATACATACATACATTCATTTATTGGGTTATTCCCCGAAGGGCTTTTCAAAACACAATTAAATCTTTTGGAATAATGTAAAAAAATTGTATATGCTAATTATTAAAATTGATTTAAAACGTTTAGACTAAAATATATACGACTATAGTATACAAGTGTCATTCGGAGTGTTGAAATTAATCATGTTCCTTTACTAGAAGACTGTCCAGCAAATAAGTTTTAAGCTTACTTTTAAAAAGTCTGAGTGACTGAATTTCCTTGAGCTCATTCTCCAGGCTGTTCCATATTTTGACAGTTATAGTAAAACGTTCTTTGTATGGAATAGCGGGATATCTAGCTGGTTATTTTTGCGAGTTTGGCGGCTATGTAACTTCGACCTCTTGACAAACTTGTCGCAAAGGTATGGTGGCGCGAGCTTATTTAAACACTTATACGCCATCACTGTATCTTTGTATTCCAGTTGTTGTTTTATAGGTAACCAGTTAAGCTGACGTATGGCAGGGCTTACGTGGTCATACTTTTGTATGTTGCAAACGATTCTGCAGGCAAAATTTTGTACCTTTTGCAGTTTTTCTATGTTTTTGCTGCTCGTGTTGGCCCATACCAACGAACAGTACAAAAGCTTACTCATGACCAATGATGAAATAATCAGAAGTAGCGTTTTATGATCAAAACTGTTTTTGACCCCATTGATCTGGCATAGTTTCGACATACAGGATGAAACAACTTTGGTAATGTGGGAGTCAAATGTGAGGTGGGTATCAAGAGTAACACCTAAATCACTCGCTGACGTAACAGGTTTAATGACTTCTCCAAGAAAGGTCAGCGACATTTCCTTAGGGAGTCTCTGCAATAATTGTTGGGTTCCTATAAGGATAAATTTGGTTTTCGAAGAGTTAGGTAGTAGTTGGTTTGTAGAACACCAGTTGGCAACTCTTGCAAGGTCTTGTTCTAGATTTATGGTTGCTTGGTCCAGGTCTTTAATGAGAAAATATAATAGGACTTTCGAGTCGTCTACGTAAGAATCAAGGTTGGATGTTTGCGGTGCCTGAGGTAGATCGTTCACATATATACTAAACAACAGAGGCGATAGAATGGCACCCTGTGGCACACAATGCGTGATGGGGAGAAGCGAGGACACTGCAGATCCAATGCGAACGTACTGACTTCTACGAGAAAGATAACTACAAAACCAATTTACCATGTCTGGCGACGCACCCACACGACTAAGCTTTTGAAGTAAGATGGTATGACTAACGCTGTCGAAAGCTTTGGAAAGGTCTAACAGGATGAGTGCTGACAGCTTCTTCTTGTCCATAGCCTCCAAGATTTTATCACTGACCGATATGTTGAGTATCTCTGTAGAGTGTTTTTTCCTGTTACCACTTTGGCGCAGAGAAAGGCGATTATTTTCCATTAGATAGCAACTGAACTGATCAAGAACTACTCTCTCACAAACATTGGAGGCAACGTTAAGAAGCGAAAGAGGTTGGTTATTTGAAGGCACTTCGTGATCTCCCTCTTTCAACAATGGTATTAATTCGGCTATTTTCCATGCATCTGGGAACTCAGAGGTGGTGAGCGAGCGGTTTATTATGCTAGTTAGGGGTTCCAAGATAACATGGAGACAGTCTTTGATAACCCGGATGTTAATTTTATCTGGACCAGGAGATTTATTTGAAGGCATGGAGATTATAATAGCGCGAACCGTTGCGCTCGAGACTGGCCTGAGGTTGAACTGGTTTACTGCGACAACTATGATAGGTATGGGTGTAGGATTTGATAAAATATTTCCATTGTGCACATCTGCAAGGCGCATAGCTTCTTTAGCGGTGTTGCGACCGACAGAGGAAAAATACTGATTGAATTCTTCTGCTACAAGGTGTCGGTCTTTACACATATACCACATGAGTATTGTTTTTTTTCAATAGCATTTTGAATCTTGTCTATAATAAGTAGTGTAGCATGCACAGTAAAGCGATTAGATTGAAAGCCGAATTGACTGTTGAAAAATACACTATTATTCTCAAGAAATGTGAGAAGTCTCTTATACATTAATTTTTCAAGTAATTTATAAAATTTTGAGAGCAATCAGATGGGGCGATAATTTGAAGTAACAACTCTGGCTCCTTTCTTGTGGATGGGAACAACCCTATGAGATTTCCTCTAGAGATCCTCTTTATCAGATTGTTGATCAGATTGATTTGCTAGACATTCACCATGTTGTTTTTCCTCATGCCTGTAATGAATCAAATAATCTACACGTATCAAATAATCTACGCATATGAATACTCAAACAGTCTGAGTTTGGGTGTATTAGTTGGTTAACACATTGCTAATAAATGTTTAATTGTGATATAGTCAAATTAACCGATCAGATGGCAATGCGCTCAGATGCACCCTACTTTAGCATTAATTCTGTCGACCGCAATGATAATTAAGATTCAGTTTATACAGTACTCTTCGATCAGATCCCTCTTAATCACTAATAGTAACCAAAATTGCATTCAAATTTATGTTCATTTGAGATAAGTATGACAATAAATTGGTGTTGCATTTTAATTAAATACCTATTTCTAGGTTGTCCTGGTCTTAAAATAAAAGACTTCACCACATCGTATTCTACAGTTGTAATATCCAAAGGAATCTTTTATGCTACCATTGTCAAATGAAAGATAGTGGCATTCATTTTCATGCCTAAAATGAAACAAAATTGAACACAATGTTTAAAAATGTGGCTTAAGAATCTTTTTGTTGTTATTTTGCAGATTTGCATTCACCCGATGCAAACAAAATCAGTATATATGCTGACAAAATCATTGACCACATCCATATATATACTGCATTGTATGATCACCTTGATTACCCTCACAAATGAAACCACGAGTTACGTGTTTGCATATTCAGACCTGAATTATATATGATATGCTAGACATTCTGTTTTACATAATAGTTGCGATCTTCGTATTGAAAAATGCCAAAAAGAAAGAAAACCAAAGAATTTTTGGAGGATATTGGCAGCTTTGAGTTAAGTGTTAGTCATACGGGGAGGCTTGTTAAGGAAAACAGGCATTTAGAGCTTATTCTCCTAGCTTTCTTGGATGTAGGAGCAAGGATCAGGATGTGTCGGGAAGATCGAGCAACAAACATGACCATGGGACACATGATCTAGGAAATATTTTGTGCGAAGATACAAGTCTTTTTGAAGAGAAATCAGACAAAGAAGCTTATTGCCGCACAACAAAAGAAAATTCTGGCTTCTTTCATCATGGAGAAAGGAGTGATAATATTTGATAAGGGCATACAGGAAGTCAAGCCATGTTCCCCATACAGCATTTTGCTGCAATTGCTTGTCTGAAAATCCAGCATTTCGGTGTACAGACTGTGGATCTTACTCTTTATTTTGTTCCAAGTGTTTGGTTGCAGTTCACGACACTAAAAACTAATTTCCTTCACCAGAGAAATGGCAGGTATTGGGAAAATGCAAATTACTATGAATTCAATACAATTATCATTGATAAATTGTATCAATATTAGTCAGAGTCACTAAAGTTCTGTATATGATCACGGGTGCTAGGGACACCCTACCCCTGAGCTACCCTGGGAGTATTCATTATATAACATTGGAAATGGGCCATTCTATTTAATATAGGCAACCCCCCCCCCCTCCCTCCCTTCATAATCACCTTAGGATATAAAACATTTGAAACATCCTTGGATGCATTTTGTGGAAGTTACCCCAGAGGATATCTTACTAACCCCTTTAGGATATCACTTTTTCCTTCTTGGATATCACTAAAACACCTAATTTTTGCCATTTTTTTAATCTCTCATTCAAGCTACACTCTAGGAAAATTTAAGATGAAGACCCCTATAAATAGGGAACGAGGGCCTCCCCATTGGATACCCAGACCCTTCAATAGTTAGGGACCAGTCATAAAGTAAAAGGGGTGGGTGGGTCATTATTTTTGAGCACAGTTGAAGGGGTTGGTAATCAAAAGTTAATTCCAATCATAGGGGTGGGCCATGTAAAAATATGCAGAAATTTTTTCAAGGGCATATGTATTAAAATTCATGTTATAAAATTATATAGCAAAATTTCCTGCTGCACAAAAACAATGGATAATTCAATTAACATCATCACTTAAGAAATAAATTTTCACATTGTCATTGGCATATTAATTAAATTAAAGCATCTTCCAATTCATGATATCTTGATTATTAGATTACACTGATATTGAATATTGCATACTCAAACCAACCTGACCGTGTAGCTCAGTTGGCAGAGCATTGGGCTGGTATTCCAAAGGTCGTAGGTTCGAATCCCACTGTGGCCAGGCATATTTTTCAAGCCTGCAGTGGCGAAGCCAGCAGTCATGCAGTGCATGACTAACAATTCCCCCAAAAATGTTTAAAAATCAGTTCAGCACAATTGTTTAGAATAGAATTATACTTTATCTTTGAACTTCTACACCTAAGTATTTATTTATTATTTTGTTTACCGAAATCAATGGTCTTTAGGCGATATTTTCGCTAATATTCTCGTATGTTATTGATTTTGGCTTTGTTACCTTGGCAACTGAGCGGCCTTGCATATTTTCACATGCATGACCGGTTGCATAAGCGCGTGGAAAACTATTGCGTGTGATTTGCTAGCCGTGTGTTTTGGTCACACATTTTCAGAATTTCATGACTAGCTTTTTTTATGCCTTGGTCATGCAATTTTCGATTTGCATGACTAAATGGGCAACAACAATCTGATCAGAGCCTCTTAGCTCGAAGCTTTCAGCCCGAATGAACATGGCATCAGGTCATTCAAGCATGTTGAGTTCTTCACTCTGGAAGTCTTTATTTCAAAAATTTTCCCGGGGGGGGGGGCATGGCCCCGGACCCCCTAGCAAGCCTCACACAGACCTGCCAACTTTTCAAAATGCAAAACCTGGATATTTTAAAATATAATGATAAAAACCTGGAGATTGATGGTCAAACCTGGAGATTTCATTATATGCCTAGTTTTTATTTTAAAATCTCTTTACAATGATTTTAACTTATCATACTATATTAGGTGAATCCAAATTCTAGATATCTCATATCACCACTAAACTATAACTTGCAGTTCAACACAAACGTATATGTTAATTATAATGAAAATAACGAAAATATTCTCTAAGAGCTTCATCAGGATTCCTCCTGAAACAAGGTACAGGGTATTGTAACTTCATAGCCAGCAGATTGGAAAGAGTTCCATCAAGCTTTAATGATGATCTACTATCTGTCTTGTTCTTATAAACCATACTAAAGAGCCTTTCTTCCACGGCATTGCTATGCGGTAGAACCAGGAAAGCAGTGGCGAAGCTAGAGGTCGTGCTAGTCGTGCTGAGCACGAGTAAAAAATTTTCAAAGAAAAGAATTTTTTAGTCTTAAAAAAAAATTCCCCAAAAATTTTAAAAATGATTCGTCGTACACTTGCGTCATCTATTAAGTGCGAAATCCCTTCAAATCCGGTGATTTTGCCATGATTTTAAACCAATTCAAGGTATGATTGCGTAGTTTCACCCGACCGCAGGTTAATAGCACGACTAATGGGTAATCCGCCCGTTAGTCGTGCTCTCGTCAGGTCAGCACGACTAAATTATCAATTCCAACGCATTCTATTGGCTAAATTGCTCCTCGCGCATGCGTATCTCGCCGAATTTTATCTTCTGGTCGTGCTCATCTTCGAACGCACGACCAAGTTAAATGCCGTAAATTATTCAGCAATTCTATCGAGATTTATTCAAGTGATCTTGGTTATGTATCTATGGAAATTGACCAACGTCAATCGAGTGAATAGTAGGAAGGCCTTCTGGCTTCTAACAAGATATTTTAGCTCACGAAATGCATGTGAACAGACTCGATTGTGTATTCTACTGTATTATAATGGCGAATATAAACAAGATTAGTGAAGGCCTTTCATATTGATATAAATATATTTACTACCAGTTCATTTGCTTTATTCACGAGTGCTTATATATTTTGAGTTTACAGCTATACCAACTATCTAAACAAAGTATCTTTCAGCATTAGGTTTCTGCTTCAGATTTACAAGGTCCTTGTAGACACTGTACATTACAGTTGACCTTTACGCAATTCCAAATGAAAGATCATATTACAGCACTCAGCAGGGTATTAAAATGTACACATACAATATTCTCCTCTTTCTTCTGCCAATATTGGCTATATTGAGCGTCATTTGCAGATAAGTTTAAATATATAGTGAAATAAAATTAAATTTTGTGGAAATACAAATTTCAAAAACAAAAAGTGTTAAGAATTTTCCTCTTTATATCACACTTTTTTGTAGCTTTCTTTGCATGAATTTCACCCTAAAATCGCAGGAAATGGCCATTCCAGACTTCGAAAATCAAAATTTTCCCGGGGGTGCATGCCCCCAGACCCCCCTAGCCTGTGCGGGTCTTAGAGCATGACTAGTCGAATTCCCTCAGCTTCGCCACTGCAGGAAAGTTCTGCTACGGTTGCAGGAGTGCAAATTGTTTTTTTCAACAACGTTTCCAAAAACAATTATATCGAGACTGGAAGTGGAAAAAAAATTTTTAAAGGAGAAAACCCATTCCCATGGTCAAAAACAATCTGAACAGAATATATACAGAAATCATCATTTATAAATACATTTTCAACGTTGTTGTTGTGCAAACCAAAACACAAAAAATCAAGACAAACTCAAACTCAATAGACAATAGGTATGTTTTGAAAAATATATTTCAACCGTTTTATAATATAAATGGAGTTCAATAATCTTTTTAAACTTACACAACTACTTTTTTTTTCTATACATTGCTTGAGGTAACAATTTTGAAATCATATGTTTTTGACAATCATTTAGGCGATTTACACTTTATCAACAACTGAATCTTTTTGTTTCAAAAACATGAAAACACTTTGTTTAGATTGAAGAAAAACGAAACACAACTAAGAATCAACTATCATTTTGTAATTTCATAAAATATTAGGAAAACAGAGCAAGCACAAATGTTTTATGATTAAATTAAATTTTATATGCGTAACTAAATTGTTTTTACAAGGCTGCACACAAGCGGCCCAGACGTGTATTAGTGTATAGTAAATATATCATTATAGAATATACTACACACTAAAATTTGTAATGAATTTTATATTTTAAAATGATATTTACTTGCCTACTTTAATTGTATGTGATTGTCTTTTATTTCTGAGCGACTTTACATTCGATGCCTGCGACTGTCTTCATAGGTGATAGTATTGAAAGCAAAGGCTAACGATTCCAGTTCTCAAACAGCCGACACAAACAATTCAAATCGAAAAATATCCCCTTCAAATTGCTTTGTTCCTGGTAAAACTTCGCCAGCGTATAGAATAAACACCCATCTTCGAACATACAAAGCAATATTAACACGTCCTATAAGTTTTGCAATGGATTTTTAGCAAAATCTTTCAAGACTAAAATTCTATGGAACTTAGAAAGCCCGATCATTACTACGGCCACCTACCTAGCCTCCTTTACCGTTTGGATTGTCAGGGGGGGATTCAAATAAAAAACACCGTTTTTGTAACGGCACATTTGCTTTGAGCCTTTAAAGAACTTGATATTTCAAATTCTATCCCCAAACTACAAATACAAAACGTTTTGACAATGAGAACTTTATAGTTTTGTTTATAGTTTGTAGTTTCTACTCCTACTTAAATTCAACATGCTGGATTTATAAGGGCATTTTTGTTTTCAATTTGGATACCGGTCATGTGACCAAGCATGCATTCTAGGTCTAATATTTCTATGCCTTGATCCCATGAGGATTTTTTCGAGTATTAAGTGTGAAGTACATTACACGCAACCAAATGTTTGACGTAAAACTGTGGCCACCCATCATTCTTTAACATGTTAAACAATCCTTGTGTTGCAATGTATCAAATAAAAGTAAGTAATTTAATTTTTATTAAATTTCGTTCTCCAGTTTTACACTGAATAGCTGTTATCGTAATTGAATACGTCTATGCTACGGACCAGCGGTATCTACATTATTTTAACATCGAGATGAGGCTATAGGGTCATGTTTTGTGTTTTTTGACCCCTTTAGCCTCGTTTTCATGCGTACTTCCACTGAGATACCGCTGGTTCGCCGCAGCGGCGTATTCAATTACGATAACAGCTATTAGAAGCATGACCACTGGATTTTCAAGTTATAGTGATAGACTTAAGAAAAATTTGATAGTTTCTGATGAAAGAACTCTAAGTAACGAAATCAACAAGGAAAAAGATCTTGTTGATAAAATCCACAAATTAAAACAGGCTATTCCCATTGGCTACGATGACTTTATTTAAGTAGATGATATAGCTGAAAGTCCTGGCAAAAAATTATCAGGATCTCAAAACGAAACAAGAAATCAACGAGTTAAGGATTCGTTCATCTAACTTAGAACGGCAGGTAGAGAAGTTGCAATGAAATGTACACTGCATGAAAAGCCAAGTATTCAGATGTGAATACGTGTGAATATCAATTTGAATATGATGAATATTCACTGCGAATATCCTCGGAATATTAGTAGTATTCAGATATGAATACCTTAGACTAAAACGCACCTCATATTCACCTAGAATACGTTTGAATATTGTGTGAATATTTTTCAAGGCATAGTATTCACACTTGCGTACATTATTAAGTGATTTTGTGTCGATATTAAATAATCAAAATATTATTTTGATCAAATATGTGTACCTGATTGTGATTATATAGCTAAGTTTTGCTAAACTGCGCATCAGAGTACTTGCTTCCTAGTGATTCTGCAATTGTCTGGCAGTTATCGAGAATTGGGATTCTACTTGGTTTGTTGACTAAACGATTGTTTGTTGACTCGACGATATTTTGGTTTTTTAATACTTTCTATGTCATCATGTCATGCTAATTTATATAAATCTGAGTGCGCTGTATGCCCCTGAACTTATCTCAAAATTTACAGTAAATAAATATTGAAAAGAATAATATAAATTTACGTACATCGCTAGGTGCAAGGGGTTATAGATATTTA
>CACRXK020017608.1:0-10509 GCA_902702795.2 Paramuricea clavata
GAATTGAAATTTGATGGCCAACGGTACGAAGTATCCTTACCATGGAGAGAAAATCATCCTGACCTTTGTGATAATTACAACCAGGCTATCAAGCGACTAGAAAGTGTAGAGAAACAACTGCTCAGAAATCCGATAAGAGCTGAAGTTTACAAGAGCTCAATCAACCAATATCATGAGAGAGGATTTGCTGAAGAAGTCAAAGATACCAAAGCACATGACAATGATATTAAGTTGGTACGATATCTGCCACATCATGCTGTTTTTCGTGATGACAAGACAACAACTAAATGTCGTGTTGTATTTGATGCCTCAGCTCGTGAAGAGGACGGTGTTTCGCTTAATGATTGTGTTTTACCTGGTCCCGCACTACAGCCTAATCTGGTCTCGGTGTTGTTACGCTTTCGTACTCATAAAATTGGACTGATGGCTGATATTGAGAAAATGTTCCTTCAGATAAAGCTTGCAGAAAAGGATCAAGATGTTCATCGCTATGTCTGGAGAGATATGCAAATAGATGCTTCCCCAACGATATACCGGATGACGCGAGTTGCGTTCGGAGTCAACTGCAGCCCATTCCTTGCAATAGCTACAGTTCAGAATCATGCGGAAAGGTTCATGTTAGAGTTTCCTGAAGCTGCAAAGAGGGTCATGGATGATATGTATGTTGATGATTGTCTGACAGGAGCCGACGACAAAGAAGAAGCTGTGAAGTTGCAAAAAGAACTGACAGAGTTCATGCATTGTGCTGCGTTTAATTTGACAAAGTGGTCCAGTAATACGGAGGACGTCCTCAGTCACGTTGAAGAGAAAGATAGAGCACGTAACATGTTGATTGATTTCCGTGAGAGAGAGCCACTTAAAGCATTGGGAATCTGCTGGAACACTTTAACGGACTGCTTCGAATTCCACATCCCGCAGAATCAGTTCCTTTTGCACGAATGCGAGACCAAGAGGAACATGCTGAGTGATGCATCCAAAATATTTGATCCGATGGGCTTACTATCCCCTTACACCATCAGATCTAAGATGCTGTTTCAACAGCTGTGGAACAGAGGTCTACAATGGGATGAACAATTGCCTGAGGACATTCTACAACAATGGAATGCCTGGAAGACTGAGTTGCCTAAGATAAAACAAAATTAGTATTCCCCTTTTGTTTTATGCAGAATGGAAAGTCTGGTACAAGTGTAGAGCTGCATGGGTTTGGAGATGCTTCACCAAAGGCGTATGGTGCTGTTGTATACGTCAGAGTAACCCAACAGAATGGTGATGTTGACACCCATCTTGTCATGTCGAAAACTAGAGTGGCCCCTGCGAAGGTCGTGTCGTTACCCAGACTTGAACTGCTTGCTGCTGTGATCAATTCGCGGTTATTGAAATTTGTTGCAGAGTCATTATCAACTTCCAAAGAAATAGAGCGCGTAGTTTGTTGGACAGACAGTGAGGTCACACTTCACTGGATTCAAGGACTTAGCTCACAATGGAAGACCTTCGTTGCTAACCGTTGCTAGACCTTCGTTGCAGAGATTCAACAGACATGGGATCCGCAGAAATGGAGGCACTGTCCAGGGGTGGAAAATCCCGCCGATTTACTGACTCGTGGAGTAACATAGAGAAATCTGAAAGACAGCGATTTGTGGTGGAAAGGTCCTTCATGGTTGTCATCCCCTGAGGAAACGTGGCCAAATCAGAAATTAAATCAAGCTTCTACACGAGATGCTCAAAAGGAAAGGAAAGCTAAACCAGTTCAAAACTTTGTTACCGTTTCAAATAAGCCAGTTATCGACCATGGGCGTTATGAACGATGGATCAAGTTAATACGAGTTACGGCGTACGTTTTGAGATTTGTAGCCAACTTGAAATTAAAGAAGCATGATTTCCCTAAAGAATTGTCAGTTGATGAAATTGCAAATGCTGAAACCTTTTTGTATCATCACATTCAGAAAGAAGCCTTTCCCGAAGAGTATGAAAGATTAGCATCAGGCAAGACGTTACAACGGAACAGTCGCATTTTAAAGCTAGATCCGTACTTTGATAAGAACAGTCATACCCTCAGAGTAGGTGGGAGGTTACAGTATTCAGACTTACCCGAAGCCACTAAACATCCAGTTATTATTCCAAACGGACACCCTCTTACAGAGAAGATCATCCAGAAAAGACACCAGGAATTACTCCATGCCGGACCTGAAATAACCTGAAGTTCAGGCCCTATCACAGAATAGGGCCTGACACAAAACCTATCTAAAGTGTGGGATTCCCGTCCACCTGGTGGACGGGAAATCTGATTGGTTGATCAGCATCATGAAGGATTTTGATCGGTTGCAAGTTCACATAAACAACAATTTTAAAAATAGCTCGGTCAAGGCGAGAATTAATATAAAGGTCAAACGCACGTAACAAATTCCATTATCGATTTCTTCGAATTTCTTTTCTTTTATGCTTTATGGAAGAAAATAAATCAAACAAACAGTATTTTGAAAGGGCTTCATCAAAATCTTTGACTAATTTTGGACACACACGACGCTGAAAGAACAGCCAAACTAGTCCTGTATTCGAAAGCTTGTTGTTGACAGCCAAGATGTTCTGCCAACTTGCTTCGCCGGCAAAAGTCTTATTTTTAATATCAGATCCTACCGGCGTTGTTTTCTGACCTACATCGCCTTCTTCGTGGCATGATTGAGAATTTAATTGTTGCTGTTATTAGCCCGTTTATAGTCGTTAGAGTATATCCGCGTCCAGCACGTTGAGACCTTGAGAAAGCTTGGCAGTCAAGCCGTGCACAGAAGTGACTAATTAAATCTTTGTTTGCTGTTCGCCTGTTCGGTTAAATAGAGAAACTGACTCTTAATTATATAAAAGTACCTTGAATTTTTAAGTTTAATTAAAAAGCAAAATGCTCTGCGGACATGTTCATGAGAATATAATTTTTTTTGTGTAACGAAATCTACAACACTTGTCAATCATATTGCATGTGTGTCTAAAAATAACATGTGGGCGTCTCACGGTCTAGACAGGTTTTGTGTCAGGCCCTATTTCAAATTAGGGCCTGAACTTCAGGTTAACGATGTACCGAAGTATTAAGCTCGACATCGACGGTTTGAAAACGTGTGAAGGGCGTTCGTGGGCGTTCGTCACTTAAATTAACTGTCTGTGCTTAAATCATTAAAAGTGCTTTTAGTTCATCCAAATGGGAATATTGTGACGCGAAACCCTACAAACGAAAAGTGGCTGGACCACAGTGACGAACGCCCTTCACACGTTTTCAAACCGTCGATGTTGAGCTTAATACTTTTATATAGTACATCATCAGAATCAGTATTTCCAATTTTACATCTATGCACGTTAATTGTTTGCAATTATCCTGTGCTATTTCCTGACGACTGGCCAGTGAGATAATCTTTTGTATCGCTGCTGAATAAGAAAAAATAGCCACGATCGATGTTCAAGATTAGATCGAGGATTAGATACTATGGCAACAATATTGAAGTCAACAAATACTACGGTTTTTCACTGACTTGGTATTGACCAATCAGGTGATCGTATTCACCGTTCAGAATCTGAACGGCGTGTAGTCATGAAAGGTGGGCTTTCCTGCAAGCCCTCAATCCTCCCCCGGAGCCCGCCAAAATCCTGCCCGCTGCAAATCAGCCCCCCCATAAATTTGAGGGCCTGCCACGCAGGCTATATTCGTGCCAAATGCGCACCTTTGGACTTGGAAGTAGTTTTAAATTAACTGAATTGTATAGACTCATTGGGCGCATGATATAAATAGTGACGATCAAAAGATATGATTTCATTTTCAACATGTACTCCATACAGTTAACACACCCGTTTGGCTAACCTGAGTATCAGGCCGTACTTTTTAGGGCACAGGCACGCCTGATCGTGGGCGAAAGGGAGAAAAGTACGGCCTGACACAAAAGTGGCATTTTGCCTGGTTGTTCAGTCCAGAATCTGGACTGAGCGCTGATTGACCGATTAGACAAACGATTTTTAAATCTGTCATTTGATTGGCTGGTGCTAATTAGATTATACTATTGTTGCTGATATATTTTATAATTATAGCCGGCCCACTAAACGGCTGAATTTAAATTAAAACTGCAGTAAAATTAGAAAATAATCGCAAATTAGCGAAATATATTGCAAATGTAGCTTATATTAAATCGCCATCAGATTGCACTATCGACTGACGTATAGTTATAAAGTATACTTAATATATATACTTTATAATTATATACGTCACTGTTTGTTGATAAATACGGCAAGCGCCATAAAAGCTCATTGTAGTCACTGAAACCTCTGCGAAGGAGAAAGCAATCGGGTGGCGATTTAATATAAGCTACATTTGCAATATATTTCGCTAATTTGTGATTATTTTTGTTAGTTTTATAAGTTCATTGCAGTTTTAATTTAAATTCAGCCGTTTAGTGGGCGCCTATGCTATAATTAGATTGTTGTTGTCGTTGAGTGAAATTTAAATTTCTCCTGCGACATTTTGATTGGATACTAAATATAAACTTTGCTGTGGGCGGAAAGCGATCAGGTTAAGTTTTGTGTCAGGCTCTATTTGTAAAATAGAGCCTGATACTCAGGTTACCGTTTGGCCTTCTCGTGTCTGGGAGCACAAAGTCAGGCAAAACTACATCTGTGAAAAAACTTTTGAGTTATGTTAATGTCATGATAGACAAACCTCAAGAAAACATTGTGTATTTTTATGCCGAGTACCAAGATACGTTTGGAGAAATTCCACTCTGCTCCGCAGAGTCTGAATTATATAGGATTTGTAGGGATAATGTAGGGATAGTAGAGGACATTTAGCCGTGCTCGACGGGATGGGGGTGAGGTCGATGGTTGAACGTAACGAAGACTCAGCCATATAATGCGCGGTTCTCGGGTATATTCTGCGGTTCTCGGGTATGGCTGAATGAAATAAGGCAAGAAAACGACTCGGAAAGCAGCGATGTGGACATTTTAGAAATTTCCCTTCACAATCTAAGTATCGAGGGTAAGTTGAATGAATTTTATAGAATATTTATGTCGCATTTGCCGGTATTGACGGCATGTTTTACATATCTGTTTTAGCGACAGTATACGTCATAGTATGATAATGATATTTTATTGAGGGAATTCATTCATCCCAAGATGCTTTTCAATGAAGCCCTCACCACAAATACAATATTATACATATATGAATATCTGTAAGAAAACTATCCTAAGTTATAATACTATTAAAAAAAGTTAAAAATATGCTAAACTTAAATGGTAAAATGTTAAGAGAGAAGTTTTCTTTTAAAAATATTAAAATTAGCTATATGCTTAATGTCATTATCTAAGTCATTCCAATCCTTCGCTGCCTGATATATAAAGCGTTGTTTTCCTCATTCTGTTTTAACTTTTGGAAGATAAAGGTTGGCATTCTGACGAGTGGAATAACTATGGCGGTTGCAGTTCTGAATCAGTATTAATTCTGTGTCCATAGTGCCACGAAGGCATTTATGAATTGCAATGCAACGATGTTGTTGACGTCTTGTATTTAGTTCTACCCAATTTAATTTCTGAAGGGCATCAGTAGCGGAGTGTGTGCGTGGTAATCCCAGTATGACCTTTGCAGCCTTGTTTTGCAAAATTTGTAAATCATCCATTTACAAATTTTGCCAGTATCATGGCTTTATTATTGTTTTTATCTCTCCCAAAATCAACAAATAAAGTTTAAAATACCATTATTGGTACATTGCCAGTAAGAATTATATAAAAGCAGCAAGGATTCACAAAGGATGGCTTAAATATACGACGGATTGATACAAAAGACGTTTTGTAGTCGGCCCATAAAATGGCCGCCAGTGTACGTTGTGGTGAGACACTTATCCTTTAATATTTAGATTGAAGATTCTAAGCAGTGCATCCTATATTAAACACTTTATATCTAGATGAAGAAGATGGATGTTATCCAATGGCAAGTACGCCCCAAATGGATGACAAGAAATAAATGAGTGTGCTCTGAAGTGTCCAAACGCCAAAGTGAACCTGGTCCAAAAAGGCTTCACATATCAACAGTTGACACAGGTTTGTTCTCAGTTAATACTGAGTAGTCTCTCTCAATGTACATATTTTTGTAGTGATATATCTAATCGATTAATAGTCTTAGACTAAATTAAATTTTGGAATTCAAGGCAGCATCTAGCACTAGTTCAAAGTACTAATAAGTTCATGAAGTTTCTCTTTCACACAATAACAGTATGACGAGAATTGGAGAATATATAATTATAAAATTATCAGTTTATTCAATGTTGTATCAGTACACTGTTGGCCAGTAATCTAGGTTCGGTATGCTTAGCTGCTCGCCCAGCACCCCCCCCCCCACCCTAGAGAAATCTTGCTGGATCCACCACTGGGCCTTTTAACAAATGAATGTATTTGAATTATTTGGATTATACAATGTTGATGCAATCTCAAAAGAATCAATTGTGATTGGCTAAGAACTACAGACAATCCTCAATGTTTATCCACCTGAAACGACATTGAAAATTGCCTGTTGGTTTTTTAATAAGACACCTGACAAGGTTTTCTTCCCTGCCATTATAATAACATCATAATTGCATAATAAAAGAATTATTGAATTTGGGTTTCGCATGATATCAAGACCGGTCAATGTTATCTGCCGAAGCCAAAGGTTGAGGTCTGGATAATTCTTGATATCATGCTCATCCTCGTCCAATATGTAATTGTTGAATGTTTTTACAATTGTATCCCATTTTTGTTTCTGCATCTTGCTCTCTCTATTTTACAAATAGAGCCTGACACAAACCTTGCTATCCACTCAAGTATATTTTTGTATAAAGTATCCAATCAAAATGTCCAGGGAGAAATGTCAATTTCATTTTAAAACAACTTGTAATCTAATTAAAGTTACAACTGCTAAATATATATATTAGTATCATATAATTAGGATTAACCAATATTAACATAGTATTATTTATATAATTAGGATTAACCAATCACAAAGATACATTAAATATGGTCTGATATAGTTGTGCTAGAAATAGCCAGTCAGATCTACATCCAATATTTTGCACCTATATAATATGTCAGTTTGGATAACTCCTGTTTTTTTTTTAAATTTCTGTAGATATACCTAATGAATCAATTCAAACAGATGCCTTTGTTTTGGCAGCCATTTGGGACCACAACAATGAACAATGGTATCTTTTCTGGATACAAGAGCTTCAATAGCATCAAATTGTCCTAGTCTAAACTTTCGATGTCCAAATACATTTTTTAAAATTTCTAGACTTGTTATATTATTTGAAAAGCTTTGGTTTGCAGCACCGTCTATTGAAATTCTTTCTGGAGTTGTAGGCAATGTTCCACTTTCAACAGTTTCTCAGCGACTTTTGGTAGCAACAGTAATGGCATCATTGGAACAATTTATATCATTGCCAAACGACACTTTGTATTCTGTGTACATTAGTTCATGGTAGATTGACACATCATCCATGGAATTATTCTGTAGAATAATTAAGATATTTGTATGTTACCATGCTACTATAGTTTAACCTGGCAATTATAATGATAAATCTAATTAATTATTGTTATTTGTTGTTTTAAAATTTCCAAAGTGAAAGTTTTGAACTCATTTATTGGGTCGTTCCAGAAAAGATCCACACTCCCCGGTGGGGGAGGGGAGACAAAATTGTTTCTGATAATAGTAAATGTATTAGGACATCCAAAGGGGTAGGAGGGTGGGGGGGGGGTTAACTTCCAATTTCCTCTGTGGGGGTGGTATGGATGTTTTCTGGAATGACCCATTAGCTTTGCCATGATACAGTAAGTACATCAAATAAACAGATAGACAGACATATAAAGTACAAGTGGCAGGGTTACCGCAACAGAAATTATACTCCCAATAACTTCTGGCCACCTTTGATAATATAAGCTACCAGAGTTAGTGCATGTAGACATATTCACACAAACATTGCAAACCCTGGGTGATATAAATGGCCATTTATTATGCCACCAAGAAGGCTACCTTGCAACAACTCAACAACTAGGTTCATCCAAGAGTTACAAATTATAAAAAGTACACACTGTTTCAAATCTGTTCCAAATCAAATGTATATACACTGGGGACACAGCAATGAATGCATACTTTATGGTACATATATTTTGTATTTTTATTCAATCAAAAATACTATATTTAATATTTACATACCGTCTCTAATAGCAGATTCGACAATTGTTTCATTACGTGCAGCGTTTCACCACAGTTAATTCACCCAGAGTGCATATGCTGTCATTGAATTTCAAGGAGCGATGTTTATTTATATAAACTTTGAAACGTTTCTTCGGTCCAACATCGTCAAAAAACTTTACTTCCTCGTTGTTCTCAATGCACTTTGAACAAATCAATTCACCGCAAACTTTTGCATCCTGAAACGGCCTATTTGTCCCATGAATAATTCAGGAGTAATTTTAAAATATTCTTATGTCTGTAATTGGATGCCATTTTGGAAACATTATATGGCAGAGCCTTACGTAGCTTCCGTCTTCCCACCATACCTAGCGCGTTTAACTAACAATTACGTAATTTGTTTCCCAAGTAATATTACGTAATTTACTAAAAATTCGTAAGGCTCTGTGGAGAAATTCAAATAGTATTAATCCCGAAACACGCAATTTATATGTCATTGATGATTTCATGGGTGAGAAGGACGGAGTTATTTCAAAATTATTCACGAAAAAATCACATCATGGTAACCTGAGTGTGATCTACATTGTACAAAATTTATTTCATCATAGCAAAGAACACCGTACAATTTCTCTCAACGCAAGTTATTTATGTTTAACGAAAAACGTGTGAGACGCAAGTCAAATTATTCATCTCGCTAAACAACTGTATCCCAGTAACACCAAATTTTTTCAACAAGCCTATCAACTGGCAACCAAAGATCCCTATTCTTATCTATTTATCGACCTAACTCCTACGTGTCCCGACGAGATACGAATTCTATCCGGGATCTTTCCAACCGATACGCATCATGTCTATCAACCCAGAGTATAAGAAAGTGGGAACGTGTGTAAAATGTTCATTTGATCATGTCTGCTTGTATGAAGAGGAACTCCGAACTTCTGAATGTGTTGGCCAAGTGTAAACCTGAACTGAGAAAAGCTATTTTGAAAGGGGCTGTGCCAGCCTCACGGCTGTTTAGACTGGTTGTGGGGCCTCGAGTTTCAACGCGTTTCAAATAATTCTTAATTTATTTTCAATCAATAACGAACGGTGCTAAATACAAACACAAATATACAGGAATTATACGGATAAATACGAATTACTGAATACTGGACAGAAACTGACATAAATACTGACAATCTACTTACAAATATCTATGACAGGACACTGGTATATCGCTCAGCTACTTCAATCTAAAAAGGGCCCGAAAAACCCGGAAGTCCGTCAGCCGGAAGTCGCGGCTGTTACATGGCTCCCCAAAATGTCAACTTTGTTCATTTTCTAAATATTAACTAAATATCTTTTAAAGGTCACATAGAAATGTCAACTAAAGTTTATTGCTCCTTGGCGGGGACGTTCCTTTCGGTCTCTACTTGCTCCACCATTTCTAACAACACTGTCAACTTATGAATTGGACGTTCGAAGCTGCTCAAGCTATTCTTTCTTCTTCCGTTCTTATCTAGGTTGCTTGTTGCCTTCTGAATCTCAACTTTTCGAACTAGACCATCATCATTGGGGTAAGTTTTGGTGACTTTCGCTAATGGCCACTGATTTCGCGGAAGGTCTTCGTCTTTGTCGATAACAATATCACCAACCTGAAGGTTTCGTTTAGGGCATTGCCATTTCTTTCTGATTTGCAAGTTTTGGAGGTATTCGCGTCTCCATCTCTGCCAAAATTGATTTGCTAAGAATTGCACACGCTTCCATCTTCTACGACTGTAGACATCGGGTCGACTGAACTGTCCCGGTGGTGGCAGTACAACTTTAGATTTCAGCGTAAGTAGTTGCATTGGTGTTATTGGTTCTGGACTGTCGGGGTCGTAGACATCTGCCGTTAATGGGCGGGAGTTAACAATATTCTCTGCGCCTCTGTGAAGAGCGTGCGTAGAGTCTCGTCGTCGAGTTGGTCGCCGAGTTCAGTCATAAGAGCGGAGATGACTGATCTGACTGTTCTGATCTGTCGTTCCCACACACACCTCCCATATGAGAAGCGTGAGGAACATTCATGATCCAATCGCAGTTCTTCGTCAGAAGGAATTGATGGACGTGGTCTTGGTTCATCTTATTCCATGCTTGGGTCAGCTCTCCTTTCGCCCCGATAAAGTTCGTTCCTCAATCCGATCTAAGCTGGCGAACGTTTCCTCGTCTACACATGAACCGTCTTAAAGCACAAATAAAACTGTCTGTGTCCATAGTGTTTAATGTTTCAAGGTGAATGGCCCTTGAAGCCATACAGGTGAAGATAACGCCGTATCTTTTTACACTTTTTCTACCTTCTCTGA
>CACRXK020017609.1:0-10506 GCA_902702795.2 Paramuricea clavata
TATAAATTATTCAAATTTTTCAACGCTTTTAAACAGGCAAACATGTGGTTGCTATGGGCGTTGCTAAGGGTTAATTTATGGAATTTGCTAAATTTTCACGCTTTTTAGGTATTTTTGAGCAATAAAATGACACAAATATGATTAAGTAGGGTTTAAAGTTTGTATTTTTTCCATTTTTGAAAAATGGCAAATTTCACTCAAAACACCACTTTGCATTGTGACCTAAGATGTGGTCCGTGTATAAGCCCCCGTATATAAGCCCCCCCCCCATGTATAAGCCCATCAAAAAAGGCTTATGAAATTATATAAGCCCAGGGCTTATATTCGGAAGTTTACGGTATTCCGTGATATTCCGTGATATTCCGCCATATTCCGTGATTTTCCGCCATATTCCGTGATATTCCGCCATATTCCGGCATTCCGGGTTTTCACAACACCCATTGATTACTACACCTTAAAAATACAACATTGGTGTGACTGGAGAGAGGAAGGCAACCAGACTCTGATCTTAACTGTTTGAAAGAATTTAAGAAATTCCTGCGACTTGCTAGCCGCACAAAATTCGATCAAATTATTGTTTTGGGTGCATGATTTTAAGATTAACTAGTCAACGAGAACTGCGACGACTGGAGATAGTATTCACAATTATTTCACGAAGATCGTCAAGGACTATTATTTGTGGCAGTTAGTTGCCTTTCCAACTAGAGAGGAGAATATTATTTATCTGGGCATAAATTGGACGCTCCTGTTGAAACACGAGATCTTGGCGTCATTGTTACAAGAGATTTATCATGGGGGGGGGGGGGACACATTGAACAGATGTGCGCTAAGGCAAACAAAACTCTTGGCCTAGTAAAACGCGTCTCCAAAGACTACCACGACCATTCCATTAGACTGCTCCTATACGTGTCATTAGTTAGACCTCTACTAGAGTACGCGAGTAGTCTATGGTCACCTTACACAGTAAAGCACAAGAAGCTTATCGAAAATTAACAGCGTCGTGTCACAAAGTTTATTTTGGACTACCCAAGCAATATAAACTATACGGAAAGAAAGATTAGCCATGCTGAACAAACTCCCATTGGAACATCGTAGAGAAACAATAGATCTAATTCTCCTTTTTAAGTCTAAGACTGGTCTCATTAACGCTGACCTCCAGACTTATTACAACCAGCTTCATCTGGCTATGCTACGCGAAACTTTGATGAGGCAAATTACCGCTTTTATTCATCCCATTGCCAGAATTACTTTATAAATTCATATTTCCCCAGGACAGTTAAGATATCTAATAAGCTCCCTGATTCTATAAAACATGCATAAAAGTATTTTATATTCATATTGTATATTTATATTTACATTAGTTTGCATTGTAGTATATAAAGGGGGAGGATTGTCAATTGGGACGTTAGTCCTGTTTTCCTCTCCTGTCACTCCGTCTTTGTGTCATCGTTAGTTTAGGTGTTGCATGCAAGTCCTGTATTTATTTCTAATTTGTAATTTAATGTAATGTGACATATTTCATTAAACTACACTAAACTAAAAAAAACTAATCGTAGTTGCATATCTTAAGGGTTATCTCATTGTGGTCGGAGGGCTCATCCTCTTCCCCTTAAACCTTTCTTACCATAATTCCATTACAAAGCCTGAGAAATACGCTCTTAATTCCAAACTCTTAAACTATTTTGCGCGTTGGACGTTAGTAAATGTGTTCCAGCACAAAATGGATGGATTTTACATCACGAGTTAAGTAACACCCTTGAAGAACAATTTATTTGTAACGGAAGATCAGTTAAGAAGTACTTTATCAACTATAATATTTTTCAAACTTCTACGATGCGTCTAACACATTCTTTAATAATTAACTTCACATATAATAGCCATGATATCAAACTGACAAAATCTATTTTACTGTGACAGTGATGTGACGAAGATATGACATTCAGACATATCTATGACCTTGATATAACTATGTTCTTTGATGTTCAGAAATACTCTTCTTTTTCTTTTTAACACGAAGAACAATGAAATTACCAAAGGTAGTTATGAATCATTTTATCCACAAATATGACGACAGAGAAATCCTGACGCATTTCAATGATGTTTGATTGATTGGAAAATATGTCATATGATATTGTCACAACGCACATCACTATTTTTTAATTTTTATTATTAGCCTATGACTAGTCAGCAAAAATTAAACAAAATAACTTAAAGCTATAGATCCATACACGGATTACTTCTAATCAATATAATACAAAATCATGCCTTTATGCTGCTGATTTTACTGTATCGTTGATCATGTGTTAATGTTAAGAGGCACATCAATGAGAGACTGAAAGAAAAATGGAAATACAAAATATAGTTGTAGTCTTGAACGTACCTTATCGACCTTATCATTCAACGTACCTTATCGTTTTCAAGATACATTTTCATTTCATGAAATGTTGGACGGTTGTCTGGCTTTGCGTCCCAACATTGAAGCATCAGTTTATACCTGAATAAACACAAAAAAGGAACCGATGTAAATTAAATGCCATGAAGACATGTAATGATTAGAAGCCACATTTGCCAATGGTGGAACATCAGAAAATATTGCTTACGCAAAAAGGTTCATGTAGCTAGTTACACATGAAAAAAACATATTTCAGAAACATTTGTGTTTCCCGAGAAGATAATTTTTTCCGGCAGCAAAGTTTGTTCCCAAGGATGTAAAAAACAACGATGCATTCGAGGAAGTATCGCATTTGCAAAATATTTCGCGGAAACATTGTTTCAGTATTATAGTTTTAATATAAGTGATAGTAAATCAATGGCAATCAACTAATCATCCCTCATATACATACATAGTTTTAATGGCCTAAATGTCACAAGATAAATACAGCATGAAATGCAAAATTTGAGCGTGGTAAGCAGTGTTTTAAAACAGCCATCAATTTTTCCAAATACAATTACTGGTTTCGCATGCAGAGTCGTTGAAAGGACAGGTAATGATATCATAGTCTATCAAGATATGATGGTCTGGAAACTAAACAGAAGTCACTGTTTTTATCTGAGTTTATGTTAATTTGTGCTCGCTCACGGAGATTGAGCTCATTGTATTTTCGTACAATTAAGTAAGATGAAACGTGCGTCCACGATGAATAATATCGAATGAGACAAAGGATTTGTGCACAGTGATGTACAGATCAACATCAAACCACATTTAATAGAATACATAGTTTGGAGACTCGATGAAAGTACAATATAACTCATTAACTATGTTGGTTTCGGTTTATGCAAGAATTTGTTTCACGTGTGTATTGTTTTTTTCCCGCACAACAAATAGCAATATTTAAATTGAGCATTTGTTCAAGTTACGGATGGATAACTCAACCACAAACTTGTTATTGGTTATTTGAGCGAAAATACAATACACACGTGACGAGATAGGAACGAATCTTGCATAAAGCTGGACAATAACATAGTTAATAAGTTATATTGTACTTTCATCGAGTCTCCAAACCATCTATTAAAATAACTCTGATCCAACAAAGGCCTTCTATTTTCTAGCTTTGAAGTTTGCTGGGATTCCAGACCATCATATCTTGACAGACTATGGTGATATCATAGGGTATGTAGCTAGTGAAAGACGGCTTTCTCTTTCTTTTTACAACTAGTACTATTAAAAGTACCTAATGTTCGTTTTATATAACGTTCAGCACCGCTATGACACTAAACCATGCAGGCCTGTTTTAACTTAATTAATTCACATAAGTTTTTTTTTAAATTTATTTAATATTCGCCCAAATCAGTTTATAGAATGAACAATTTAAATAAAAGTATTTACAATAGTAGGGCTAGGAACCGTCTAGAAACCATAAGGCTTTTGTTTAAGGTCCCTAGTTACAATTCAAATAATATAATATTAAAAGTTAATACCAGTCCAATTGTTTTCAAAGGAATTACGTTGATATATTTACAATAAGGAAAGTGCATAAAGATATATTAGACTATAACAACTATTTGGCTTTCCACTTTGTGCTAAGAATTCTACTTATTTAAATTTGACAGAAGAAAATATATTTTCATTGTCGACTTAAATATTGGAAGAGGTCTAATTTGCTTATATTGCGTCGGAAGATTATTCCACACATCGATGCCGTTATTACCGAGTGTGTGTTTTTTATAATTTGTTCTAGTACAACTTTTGTGGAGCAATGATGCGTTTCTTGTGTTATAATTATGGATTTCTTTGTTAGTTAAAAAATATTTATTAAAAATTTCTGGAAAATTTTGTAGATGAAAATATCGGAACATAAATGGACTTGTTAAAAAATCATTCAATTTATACAAGTTTAGTATTTTAAGGTCATTAAAAATTGGTTCAGTATATGGTCAAAATAGGATTTGAAGGTCAATTAATCTTACTATATCTTTTTCTGGATATTTACTAATTTTTGAATGTGGGATTTGTAAGCGTTACCCCAAACTAAATTACAGTATATAAGATATGGATAGACCAATGTGTAATAGAACAGTTTTAAGGAATTTAGGTTTGTAAAATGTCGTATTCTGGATATAATAGCTGTACATTTGATAAATTTTTTTAAATAAGATCTATATGATCGCACCATGATAACAATTCATCTATAACAATCCCTAAAAACGTAGTTTTTTTTACTTGTTTTATAGTTTCACTATTTATAGAAATTCTTAAATCACATTTAGGTTTCTTATTTTTTGATCTGAAAAGGATCAGCTTGGTTTTCGCAGTGTTTATAGATAATTTGTTTACATTCAACCAATCTGTAATTTTGTTCATTTCAACTTGAATAATTTCCTTTTAAGTTTTGAGACAAACATCGCTATACAGTATGTTAGTGTCATCAGCAAATAATATAATTGAAACCAATTACTGCATGCAATATTGAATATCATTTATGTACAAGAGAAATAATACAGGACATGAAACTGATCCTTGTGGCACACCGCTTGTGATAGTCATTTCTTCAGATTGTACTCCGTTATATTTTACATATTGCTTTCTATTGTATAGATAATTTTCAAACCATTTTTTTGCTGTTCCTCATATACCATATAATGTTCCAATTTTCGTATCAGAATCTTGTGATTAATTGTGTAAAACGCTTTTGACAAATCAAGGAAGATACCAACAGTGAACTTCCCTTCTTCGATTGCTTTAGTAATTTTATCAACAAAATCAAGTACAGCAAGTTCTGTTGACCTGTTGCGTCTGAAACCATACTGATGTTTTGATAATATCTTGCTCTTATCAATAAGATTTGTTAGTCTCTTTATCATAAGCTTTCCCAGTAGTTTAGAAAAACAAGTAAGGACTGATATAGGTCGGTAATTTTCAAATCTATTTTCTCCATTGCCTTTAAACCATCTAAAAATATAAAACTATCAAAAACGTTTGTAGAAAGTTGCTCATCAAATATAATTGAAAACCCGAATGAAATAGCTAACAAATTGAATGACTACTTTATTAACATAGGTCCTACTCTAGCAAACGTTACAAAATCAAACACAATGAAAACGAGAGTTTTGAAAAATATTTTTCTGGCAGTTATCAGTCAAACTTTTTTCTAAATGCGATTACGGAACATGAACTTGAATTAGAACTTGAAAATATGAATTTGAACAAAAGTTCTGGATATGAGGGTATTAATGCTAACATCACAAAAATAACTGCGAAGGAAATTTCTAAGCCATTAACACATATTTTTAGCTTATAATTTTCATCAGGAATTATTCCAGAAAATTTAAAAGTCGCATTAGTTACGCTAATTTTTAATTATTTAGTACTTCATTTAGCGTTTTCCACATCATTTTTGAATTTTTCTTGTATTTAATTAACTGTTCTTCATAACAAATTTTCTTTGCAATTTTTATGATATGGTTTAGTTTATTTTTATATTTTCTGTATTTTTGCCTATATTTATTATTTGGATTTTTAAGAAGGGTTTTGTATAATTTATTTTTATTTTTAACTGATTTTAGTATACACCTAGTCATCCATGGACTCCTTACTTTATTTATTTTTGTTTTGTTTTCTTTTAAGTGGAAAATTTGCCTCATATACACCCATAATTCATAAATAATTTCAAAAACTCATTATAAGCCTTTTCAGGGTCATTAGATTCGTTTAATACTTCATTCAAGGAAATATTTTTAATTGCGTCTTTGAACGATTCTATGTTAGCTTTATTATATTCTCTTTGATAGGGTACTGTAGTCTCATTTGTGCTTCTGTTTTTATCAGACATAATTGAATTAAAAATATGTACAATAGGTAAATGGTCTGAAATATCGCTAAAAACAACACCATTTACACTATCATTAAGTTTTTCTAAATTATTTGTGAAAATATTATCAATTAGCGTTGCAGTGTCATCAGTTATTCGTGTTGCTTTAGTGGTTAATGGAAAAAAGGACGATGTGAATAATTGTTCGGCAAATTGACCAGCGTAATCACAAGACTCTGATTTGAAAAGATCAATGTTAAAATCACCCATTAAATAACAGATCTTATTTTCTCTGTCAATCTTTTCTAAGATTGTGTTCATAGTATTTTTAAACGTAAAAAAATCTCCGCTTGGTGGTCTATAAATAACCCCAACAATAAGATTTTTACCATTATCATTTATAATTTCAATAAATTTAGTTTCAATTATACCTTCAACATTTTTGGTTAAGTCGTTCCGAGATTTATGCTCCAATTGTTTTGACACATAAAGACCTACACCTCCGCCTCTTTTTTCTGGCCTATTAGAACCAAAGTACTCATAATTATTCAAAGTAAAGCAGTTCACAATATTGTCATTTAGCCATGTCTCAGTAAGTCCAATTATCTGAAAAAGTATATTCAAAGTATCAATCAAATTTTTTAAAGAGTCAAATTTGTTCGAAATACTTTGTATGTTTAAATGCATTATTGAAAATTTTGCTTGTATATTTTCGCATTCTATTCGTTTTTTGAAATCCTCTGGTAAGTAATATTCACACTGAATCTTGTTTGTATTGAAGGATGAATCAAGGTCCGCATTATTGCCGGAAAGCGCTATGTTTTGATTTGTTTCAAAAGGAATAAATCGTAATTGGCTTAGTCTATCCATATCGGGATACGATTGTCTTATTGTTGGATCATGCAACGTTTCAAACTCGTTATCGTTAAGATTTTGAAACGGTAAAAGATTATTGATATTATCTAGAGAATGTTGCGCCATGGTTTATAATATTAGAGTAATATATAAAGATTGAATATTAGATAAATTTAAAATATGCACACACAGAGATTGAAATTTGATACCCAACTCATGCCGTGTTGGACTCGACATATAGTTGACCTTCAATATATAATTTGTCCCTCACCATTTTAACCTGCTTGTGTTCTTGTCTTGCCTTTTTCAAAACCGGGTAGAGACGTTTCCTGACTTGCATTATTTCCTCAGGGAATTGCTCTGAAATCGCAATTCTTGTTCCTTTTAGCTTTTTAGCATTAGCCAGAATTCTTTCTTTGTCCGGAAAAAAATTGAATTTGCAGACAATGGCTCGTGGTCTGGTTGTAAATAAAGCCGGATTTGGTCTTCCCAATCTGTGCGCGCGGTCTATCTTCACAGTGTCTTTCGCATTCTCAAACCCCAACTGATTTTCTAATATACCGTGGACGATGTCTGTTGGGTTTTCATCCTTCATTTCGTTGATATTGTAGAATATCAAATTATCGCGCATTGACCTCGCTTGTAGGTCAATGACGCGATTCTTTAATGGCCGTATTTAGATCCTACAGTTTTTCTAGTCTTTCGTCCGTTTTATGTCCTTCTGCCTTGCGTTTTTCATTTTCTTCCTTCAGATCTTTAACCTCTGCATGGATGATCATTCTCCATTGACTTGACACAACTGTCTATGTCATCAAGCTTGCTAAGCTTTCTCATTATAACCTCGAACATCTCCTTCACACCACTTTCTTTTTCATCTTCACTCTCCATTGTATCCTTGAGATTTAGAATCTTTGATTGAACTGGCTTAGAGGGCGACTTTGTTGATGAAATATTTGCATTTTGCGCAGAGCTTCTGAGAGCTTGTTTCTTTGTAGCCATATTGCTGGAAGCCAAGTATATACCCTATAGAACCTATGTATAGCCATATGTGCTAAACGTAGGCTTGGTTATGGTTTGCTGTACAGACTTTATCCAATCTAAAGTTAAGTTGCAGGTTAAGAAAGTCCGTTTGTCTGTTCAGAATGAGGCAGATGTTATCAAATATATATAGTTCGAATAATAAGGCAGAACGTTTCTGACCAAACCATCCCATTTGTATAAATATTAATGGCAATAAATGATAGACAGATGAATGGTTTTGATGATTATGATTCTTAATGAAACATGGAAATTGGCTGTGATTGAATATTAGGGCTATAATACTATATCATATTTCATAGAGTCTTGGGTTAACCCTATTCGACTGTGCATTTTATTCAGTTTCGTCTTTTTTTATGTGACTTGGGCGTTTGACTCGGGCTTGGAATTGACTCGGACTCGGATTTGACTCGGTAAATGATTCACTCTGTTTGGCCCTCAGGCCCCTCACAAATTCAGTTATTTACCGAAGTTGGCACTTGGCAATATGGCACACGGCCGCACACCACACTGAGAGTCTGAGACGCTGACTGCTGTCATGATTATATTTATAAATTATTGCTTTATAAATAATTACTTATTCTGTTATTCAGTTGTAGTGCATTTCAATCAATATTTCGAAATTCGAATCGTTCTATCCTGAACAACACACGTCAATGACAATGTATTAATATATGTGTTATAGTATATATGTATTCAGACAATTCAGTCAGTTTTTAATAATACATAATACAAATGTGCGATACAAATTTACAACACTACATTTAGTGATTTACCTGGCGGAATGATTCAAAAGTCTCTTGATGAATGATCGCAGTGGAACAACAGCACAGTCTTCGCCTCAATGGTCGTATGATGTTCGCCTTGAAAAGCCAAAACCAAAAGACCGCCGAAATACAATTAGATCAAATTTCGGAATGGCTGATGTTTATTGGTTAATCGTGCCTCGTCGGAAATGAACTTTCAGTATGCCAATTCCAGATGGGTCTGATCATAGACATAGTCAAAATTCTTTTCAATTCGCGGTGACGCCGGCGCACAAAAAATTGCGGTTCCCGTACGTGTATCGCGTAATCGCGATATTTCTCCGCGTGCGCTTGAAAAATTGCAATATATATATTTTAAATTCATGCAAGCGCACGCTTGAAAAATTGCGCAATCTCAACTTTGCGCGCGCCTCATTTTTGAAATTGCGCGTCTGACAGCTAATTTTTTGAAAATTGCGCGTCTGGGTGCGCATTTTGAAAAAAATTGCACGACCGAGATCTCGGGCGCGCAGTACAAACTTTCCAGTCTGGTCCATATCAATATCTAATGGATATAGAATTTTGGTTGACCTCATAGGTGGCTGTGGGTAATTAAAACGACACACACTTTTGGATTTCTTTAGACAAGTGTGAGAATGGTGATGAACTTGCCTGTTTACAAGTGCAAGTAAATCTGGATTTTCAGTTCATGTGATTATCATATCAATGAATGAAACAACATCACAATCAGAATCTTCCCAGAACGTAGGAGCATTTTCTAGCCATATTAACATGTGAATATGAGGTGATCCTCTTTGTTGGTATTCAACCCTATAGAACCAGTCTGCAATTTTTCTGTACTTGGTAATCAAAATGCCTGGCACATGTCACAGGATCGCTCTGAATTAACCTACTTTTCTCTTCCCAATTGAGGTTCTCAAGTTCAGTGTCAGTGTATGTTTTGTTATCAACAAATTTACCAAGTATTCTCAGTAAATGAATCCATTGTGTTTCCGCTGAAGAAAAACTACAAAATAATGAAGCAGATCCTGACTTGCCTGATCATTGCAAATATATCCTTTTCAGCTTTCTCAAAATATGGAGGTGAACCCCTTACAGCTCTAAGAAATTTAAATCCTTGATCCTGATGAATCATGTTATCTAATGCACCCGGTTGTTTTAGTTGACCGGCAGTGATTGTGTTACTATTTTGTTGACATTTTCTCAATGCAACTTGTGATTGCCCAAGCAAAATCTTCATTTGCAATTTCTTTGTTTTAAAGAAAATATTTTCCACACACATTGCAGCCCTTCGGTCAGACCTTCTTAATTCAGATTTACAAATTTCACTATAATGGACTTTGACTAGTCTATTTGTATTGTCTGGTCGCTTCTGTCCAAGAAATATACCAGGATATGCTAATTCCTCTGAGTATTTATATCTAAATATACTCATAGGCCTATTTCCCTCACCAGGTGCAACATTTAAAATACCCTTACCAAAGCAAAAGTATGGGAAAGATATGGCAAAGTTTGGGCCATATATGACCCATATGTGGGCATGATATGGGACAGTATAGATATCATGTGGGATTGGTATGGTGTCTAAATTTGTTAAA
>CACRXK020017610.1:0-10506 GCA_902702795.2 Paramuricea clavata
TTTTACAACTTTCGTGCAAACTAAATTTAGACCGTGCAAACTAAATTTAGACCGTACAGTTTATACTGTTTTTCGAAATATAAGATATTCAAGCAAAAGTTCAAATGTTTTAAATACTGTTTTCTCAAAACAGAACATTTCGTGCTTTGAGGTAAGATGACCAAGACCAATTTGGTCAGTTAATGTGTTTTTTATGCATAGTGCTTCAGCAGTTGACATATATAGAGCTCAGCGGAAACATATAAATTATAGCATCTGACCAATGAGAATTTCGCGTCACGATTTGAGACGCAGATATTCAAATTCATTAGTCATCGATGCAGGCTCTCAATTCAGCTTGAGAGCCTGTTCGCAGGCTAATTTTTGGGTGGCATTTAATGTTATGCAGACAATTAAAACAATGTAAAAAGCAATTTTTCAAAATAAACTAACCATTTACAAAGCAAATTTACCATCATTCGTCCAAAAAATTATAAAAAGTCGCTGTTATGTGGACTTATCTCGCAGACTTCGGCTGAAAAGCCACCCAAAAATGGCGGCGTGAGAAAGGGTAATTCAATGCGTAATTAGCCCATTGCATAATTTATGCATGATACATAATTTAATTCGCTGGCGAAGATACACAGTCTTCGAGTACTCTAGTGTATAAAATTTTGATATTTTTGTTTTGCCGACTGAGAAAAGCTACAATGGTGGCAAAAAATATTGTGGACAGCGCGTGTGCAACAGTGGCGTGCTTTTTGAAATTGTCAATAGTCTGGTGTGCAAATGAAAATAGATGCTTTGCCCAATCATATTCTTTAGAAAACCAGCATTTTGCAGCTCCCCCCTCTCCCCTTTCAACGTTGAAACGTTATACATTGGTTAAGGTAAAACTTTGTGAAATACTAATTATGATCAAAATCAACATTGAACGGGGTGCGGGGTTTCCAAACATGCTAACGTGTGCATATGAACAGGGATAGCTTGCGTAGCGACGCGAAAGCTGTACCGGATAGGGCCTGTGTTTACATATGAAATGATGTAATTGATCACTTTCTGCATCGAAGCGTCGGTGCAGCGCTCCGCTCTTCCAAGTGGTGCGTGTTGTGCCAGATTGGTTTTTGCAACGCTCTCATTGTAATGTAAACACCAATCGGAGCAAATTTCGGTTCAATTCGTGATTCAAGATGGCGTCTAGCAAACAACAACTTGCTATTTACGGGTATAGCTTGCTATATTTTTGCTTTTGGTAAATATGCCGTACAAGAAAAGACGAAGGCATAGAAGGGCGAGGGCGGAAGCTGAATTTACATAATTAGGTCGTAACGTTTCACGAACGAAGCAAAAACCTATCCGGTATACGGTGTAAACGTAGCCTTAGTTTTCAATTCAGCTAAACAAATTATTGCTCACTATTGCAGCGGAGGTGTAGTGTGGGGTGGCTCGTGGGAGTTGTTGAACTGTCTTTCGTTAAAATTCCATGTCGATTTGGGTGGATCTGATGCTTTGAATTGAATTTCGGCTTAAGACAGTCAAAATATTTCATATTACTTATAGTAACTAATTGAAATCTTTCCCTCATTTAAAACAAACACTGTTAATCCAACTCCTTTTTACTGAAACAGGTACATTAGATCTATTCGCTAATGGTTTGAAATGGACCTCCTTGCACCTGCCCTCCGCATGCCGCAAAATAAATTGGAATGTCTTGCATTAGATCATGAATACGTTTTAAGCAAAAGTTACAATAGAATATACGTACTAGATTTCCTCGTTTTCGTGATATATAACGGTTTGCCACAGGAAATTAAATTACACAGTTGGAGAAGTAGCTATTTATGAAAATCCCCCTTATACAAGAATCGCAGAAAACAAAATTTATGCCATATGACAAGCAAATCCGCGTGACGCGCGATTATTCCGCGAGAATATGAACGAATGATATGAATTAAAAATTAATGTTACCCTGGTTCCAGAGGTTCTTTGCGAGGCGAATTGATAAATAATGCTATATAAATAATTAATAATGCTTAAATTATATAATTATACTAAAAGGCGTTGTCTCAATGGCAGACATGGCGCGAAGTGCATGCATTTTTACGAATATTTTTATACACTTTATAGAAGACGCACTAGGTGGTGGCTAATCCTCACAAAATACCCCTTATACAAGAATCGCAAAAACAAAAATTTATGCCATATGACAAGCAAATCCGCGTGACGCGCGATTATTCCGCCAGAATATGAACGAATGACATGAATTAAAAATTAATGTTATCCTGGTTCCAGAGGCTCTTTGCGAGGCGAAGGAAACGAAAGGCGAGAACGAAAAGCCTGGCCTCTGGTCACATCGGTTGCAAATCCCACTTCCACACTTGATTTGCAACCGATGTGACCGGAGACTTTTCCTTCTCGCCTCTCGTTTCTTTCGCCTCGCAAAGAACCTCTGGAACCAGGGTAACATTAATTTTTAATTCATGTCATTCGTTCACATTCTCGCGGAATGATCGCGCGTCACGCGGATTTGCTTGTCATATGGCATAAATTTTTGTTTTTGCGATTCTTGTATAAGGGGTATTTTGTGAGGATTAGCCACCACCTAGTGCGTCTTCTATAAAGTTTATAATAAATATTCGTAAAAATGCATGCACTTCGCGCCATGTCTGCCATTGAGACAACGCCTTTTAGTATAATTATATCATTTAAGCATTAATATTAATTATTTATATAGCATTATTTATCAATTCGCCTCGCAAAGAACCTCTGGAACCAGGGTAACATTAATTTTTAATTCATGTCATTCGTTCATATTCTCGCGGAATAATCGCGCGTCACGTGGATTTGCTTGTCATATGGCATAAATTTTTGTTTTTGCGATTCTTGTATAAGGGGGATTTTGTGAGGATTAGCCACCACCTATAGTACGTCTTCTATAAAGTTTATAATCAATATTCGTAAAAATGCATGCACTTCGCGCCATGTCTGCCATTGAGACACTGCCTTTTAGCATAATTATGTCATTTAAGCATTATTAATTATTAAAATCGACAGGTTTTGATATTTTCTGAAAGGTTGTCAATATCTGTAAATGCACAAACAACTAACAGGCCAAACACGCAAGCACCAGGCATGGCGATGATGAAAATGTTTCATCGTCAACATGCCCTGAACAAAATGTTTTTGTTTAAATTGCTCTGTTTTATCTTTATTTGGAGTTTTGATCGTCTTGGAATTTCTCCAGCGGAATGTAAGTGCCGACAAAAATTGTTCACGCAAGTCAAAGGTGGGTCAATATATTTTTTGTAACTTGTTCAATTATACGGTTGAATAAATGTGAAAAAATGGCACTTGAAAACGCCACGTATGTATAATCATTACTCATTAGCCGAATTCATATTATAGGGACGGGAAACTCGTCTTAGACGGGGAAACTCGTCTAATATGAATCCGGGGGCAGACGAGTTTCCCGTCCGAACTTTCCCGTAACTTACCCGTCCAAACAGACGGGAAAGTTAGACGGGAATCCCATCAGACGGGTTTTGACAGACGAGTTTCCCGTCCCTAATATGAATTCGGCTATTGTTTAACAAAAAATAAATCCGATGCTGCATAACTCTCCATGTCACTTCCGAACCGCTATAGAGGTCCAAGACTCCAAGTTGTCCACTATATTATTAGAAACTCGTACAAGCCTGCGCTGTTCTTTCCAATCAAACAACAGAATTTCTTTTTTCATGCTGCTGAGGCAATGGCAACGCCTTTAACACTTTTTTTTTCAAAATCCTTATAAGTATATAATATTGATCTTAGTTGAAAACAGTATGTAAATAGTATGTTCATACCTATTGCAATTTCCATACAATAGATATGGAAAAATATTATGGTTATATATACCATGGATTTAGTGCCGGATACAATCGCAATTTCCATAGTAAGAAATATGACCATTGTATCGCATTATATCAAAATACTCAATGGTTAGCTACCGCAAAAATTAATACGCACACAATGGACCTATATTACCTAATGAACAAAATTTTGATCTAGACTAGTCTAGACAAAAATTTCATCACAGCTTGAAAGAGCATCACAAAATTAGTAATATTCCGAAGTTTCGTTGCGAAATGTTGTAAAATGCAGGTAATATAGCCCTGCGAAGTTTGCCGTTTTTCAGTCATTTTGTATTACGCACGGAAAATTGATACCTTTTTCAGAAAGCGGTATCAATTTCCCGTGCGTACAAAATGACTGAAAAACGGCAAACTTCGCAGGGCATATAATATTATCCGCATTTTACAACATTTCGCAACGAAACTTCGGAATATTACTAATTTTGTGATGCTCTTTCAAGCTGTGATGAAATTTTTGTCTAGATCAAAATTTTGTTCATTAGGGAATAGGTCCATTAGACCTCTTGTTTCCAGCTTTGTTACCCCTGACAACCATGAATCTACGTACTGTAGCGCCACACAAAAGTTGAGATTCGGGATCCAATTCTTTGAATTGGGTGGCAATAAATTGTAAACAAATGTAAACAAAACGTTGTAAACAAATGTCGTTTAATTTATCTGTTAAAATTTAATAATATTCAGTAATCATACAGAATTTTTTAGTGACGTTCTATTTCAGTGCCCTGCCTATACGCTTGATGAGTGATTTTCTTACTTAATAGCTATACAAAAGCATTTGTTCTTTCTTTCACCGCGCTATTTTTAATTTACAACGGTCGACTTTTGTGAAAAAATCAACTTTTTAAGAAAACGGACGAGAATTTAACACTCATCTTCTTGGGCCACCATTTTCAAAATGTGCAGACTGTAGCTTAAATTATTTTATGCTTTATTATATTCTTTGTATAGGATGCTGTTACTCAACAGACGTTTTGTCCACACATCACGTCGAGTCATTGACACATTGTGCAGGTCACCTGAGCCTCAAATTGGAAACATATGTTGGATATAAATATCGCTCCACCAATGACAATCTACCAAACTGCGAACGTTTAAAAAAAATGGAAAACTGTTCGGAATGTGCCGCAACCAGCAGCAAAAATGGAGGTTGGAAGTTCTACAAGGCGGTTCCCACTACGCAAGTAAGTACACCCATGCATATTATGGAGTATAGAACTAATAGACAATCCCCATTATAGACTAATTTTAAAACTAGCCAAAGAGATACAAATAAATCACTACAGCTAGAGAGAGCATACTAAAATTAGTAAAATTGCAAAGTTTGGTTGCGAAAAGTTGTAAAATGCGGAAAATATAGCCTTGCAAAGTTCGCAAATTTTGTATACTTTTTTTGTATTGCGTGCAGAAATTCCTACCATTTTCGGCCCAAATGTGGTAGGAATTTCCGCACCAATACAAAAGTATACAAAATTTGCAAGGCTGTATTTTCCGCATGTTACAACATTTCGCAACCAAACTTTGCAATTTTACTAATTTTAGTATGCTCTTTCTAGCTGTAGTGATTAATTTGCATCTCGCTGCATAGTTGTAAAATTAGTCTATAATGGGAATTGTCTATTGTTGAAGGGATTTTGGAACTGATTTTGAGTGGAATTTTTATATGTGTTAGACCTATAACCAGGAATCGAACCTCGGCCCCGCGATTCTGCAGGTGCAGCGCCCTAACACACTGAGCTAAAGAGTCCAGTGGTCGAGCGCTAACCACAAGCTCATGTATAAATACCAAGGCGATGTCAATATCAGGTGTATGGGTAAATATTTATCAGGCCGATTTTGGGAATTTCGGTTAAATTTGGATGAAAATGAGAAATTAGGCAAAGTTTGTTATGCTTTGTTGGGCAAAGTAAATTGAATGCGTATAATTATAAATGGACTTATTCCCTAATAAACAAAATTTTGATCTAGACAAAAATTTCATAACAGCTTGAAAGAGCATCACGAAATTAGTAATATTCCGAAGTTTCGTTGCGAAATGCTGTAAAATGCGGATAATATAGCCCTGCGAAGTTTGCCGTTTTTCAGTCATTTTGTATTACGCGCGGGAAATTGATACCTTTTTTCAGAAAGCGGTATCAATTTCCCGTGCGTAATACAAAATGACTGAAAAACGGCAAACTTTGCAGGGCTATATATCATCCGCATTTTACAACATTTCGCGATGAAACGTCGGAATATTATTAATTTTGTGATGCTCTTTCAAGCTGTGATGAATTGTCTAGACTTGTCTAGATCAAAATTTTGTTCATTAGGGAATAGGTCCATTAGCTCATTGTATAATTTATTCATGATACAGAACTTAATTACGCTGCGGGAGGTACAAGTCTCCGGTGTCCTCTAGTCTCCTATGATAAAGATAGGTTTGTGATTGGACTGAAGTCAAAGAGAAACATATTCCGATATTCGTGCACGCAAAATGAGGATATAACCTACATAATGCGCCTGCCATGCTAGAACAGACAAGCACGGAAGCGAGGCCATTGGGGCAGAGGCCGCGGAAGCATTTCGAAAGTGGAGGGGCATTGGCCAAAAGGGTCACTTTTGTGTATGACCAATATCAAACGATTTTATGTCGTTCACGAGCCAAACGAAAGTTTTTGAAAATATGGAGTCTCTATATAACCGTCGGAAATGGCCTTTACAAAGCGAGTTTACTACCGCAAAAAGGGCACTTTCTTTCCAGCAAAAGAGGGCGTTCATTCAAGAAATACTTTTTTCGTTTTATATGGGGCACTTTAGCCCAGAAAAATAGGGCACTTTTTTCACTTTTAGAAAAAGTGGGGGGCACATGCCCCAATTGCCCCCCATCCTGGTTCCGCGGCCCCTGCATTGGGGAAAAAGTGCAATAGAACTTTGTACTATTTCATCAATTTATTTTTTTATAATGTTTAATGCCATATTTCATTGCAGAGATTATTATGCTCTAAAAACCACTCTTGCAAGAACGGAGGAACTTGTGTTGCAAATCCATGCGATAAAGAGAATGGCTTTGATTGTATTTGTAAGGAAAACTTCTCTGGCAAATTTTGTCAAAACGTTACAGGTAAACGGTTACATGTATGAAAATTCGATCGATATTTAATAATTCGATTCACGGGCTACACCAACCTCGTTCCCAGGCTCTTCCCTATTGGGGCTACACACGACCAGAAATCGCACAGAAAATCGGCTCAGTTTAATAAGCTGTGGCATTTTTACACATGCACACGACGTATTCACGTTGTATTTTTCTGCAAATACTACTTCGTTACATCATACACTCTACGTGTTTGTAATAGTAATTTTGAAACTCTTAAAAGTTTGATGTGATAACTTGTGTATGTCTTGATATATTGATTAAATATAAATATCTGAACTCATTTCCTTATTTCTTGTATAGGACATTTTTCATCCTGTAAAAGCTTGCTTCAAATTGGGCGGTAGGTTCTCCAATATGGTCCTATAATATATGATAACCAGGCATAATTATAGCAAACAAAACTGATAGTTTAATACATTTTAAAAATCATCACCAACGGGATCATAGAGGTTAAAAAGTCTGAAAATATTTAAGAACTACGTTTCAAACAGTCAGTTTAACTGCTCTAGCTTCGTTACATTATTTAACACTTATTGACTGGAACGGAGGGAAACAGAATGTTTTGTAGATACAAAAAGTGAACCCGAGGGAAACATTGCTAGTCGAGAGTCTACAAAACATACTGTTTCCCGAAGGTCCCAGTCAGTAAGCATTTTATTACAAAGAAAACAAACTGAATAATAAAAGAAACGAAAAGGCCATAAATAACGATTTTTGATTATTTACCGGTGAAAAAAGTAATGGCCACCACTCGGATCTGAAGCAACTTGTAGCGAATCCAACGCAGTTGAATTATACGTCTTATTTTGTATCGGTTGCTTACGTGCATTTTGATATTGTCCAGTTCAATCTTATTAGCGCCTAAGTAAAAAGTACCTGTCATTCTGTCAAGTATTAAATTAGTAATCAAGTTACTTCTGAAGAAAAGTAATTTGTAATAATTACCTATAAGTAATTTAATATGTATATTTGATGTTTTAGAGATTTGCCAAATGGTAATTATAATATACTACACAAAAATGGCGCAAAATCTACGTTGATGTATTGTCAGATGACGTCACTTGAAGGCTGTGCAGGTGGAGGTTGGACCATGGCGATGAAAATTGATGGGAGTGAGGTACTACCAGTGTGCTCCATATATATCTGGAGTGAGAAGTCGAGTCCAGCTGAAAAGTGAAGCCAGCTTCGTGTTAATTAACCGCGCAGACAAAAAACAATAGAAAGGGACGGGAACTGACGTCCAGTTGCTTCTTTAATTTCCGCCATCTTGGCAAGGAGTGTGCCGAAATTTGGTAATCGTTCCATGTTTCGCGCACCAATATAGTAAACGTTATGTAATGGATGTTATATAGTGTACTGAAAAGTTAACTGGATACCTCCATACACCAAGGGTGGGTTGACTACAAAATATTTGTAGTTCGCTATAACTAAAGCTACTTCAAAAATATGTAGTCAGCTACAACTATATACTACTACTTTTGAACAAAGGTATAGTTCGCTACTGACTACAGCTACTGCTTAAAAAATGTAGCAAACTATTTCGCTACACTATATTTTTTAGTTTTACTGTATTTGGAGCATCTACTAACTCAAGCTGCAATGTATAACCTATAACAAATCGACTTACGAGTAGCAACAGTAAACACAAAGCAACATTTTTGTAAGCACTACGTACACTCTTCGGGAGTGCAAATAATTGACTATTGAGGATTGATTTTAAGCAAACCGTGTCTCAATATCATGCTATTCTATCAAGTTGCTAACAATTTAAAAAAGTAGCGAATAGCGATTCGCTGTTTGAAAAGTAGTCAACTACTTGGCTACTTTTAGGCAAAATGTAGTTCGCTATAATTACAGCTACTGTTTTAAAAAAGTAGTCAAAAACTACTGGCTACTTGAAAATTGTAGTTCGCTACAGTAGCGAACTACAACTACTTCGCTACTACCCACCCTTGCCATACACATATATACACACCCTAACCCTAACCTTAAACCTAACCCCAACCTTAACCTAACTCCTAACCCTAATACCTAACCCTAACCTATATTGGTGCGCGAAACATGGAACGATAACATTTGACTTCGATTTAAAGACTAATATTATGACGTTATTTAATATTTTGATTTTTACAACGCGTGACCTCTAAGACTTGGACTTTTTTGCCATAGTAGCCCTTACCTTTTACACATAATTTTTAAACCTTTTATCAAGAGGATGTAAGAAATCAATCATGCATAAAATCAGTCATGCGTGTGATAAATAGTATGCGTGAACAACCTCGTACCCAGGAAGGCTACTCAAAAATTCACTTTTCAGAATAATTTTGCATGTGATAGAGATACCAGAAGACCCGGAAAAAATCAACATTATTTAAATAGGACTTTTCTTCATTTCAACAGACAACATTTGACTACAATTCCACCTACTGGACAGACAGAACTGGTTATCTTACCATTCACGGTAGGTTTGGCTTTGATAATGTCGAAACCAAAATGCCCAGCTACTGGAGTGCTTCATTTAAAGAGATATGTATTGGAATGAAAGTCGGCAATGATCTACGATTCTTGATGATACCATACGCTGGCGAATCGCTGCGTGATTTGATTGCTGAAGACAAATTTCTCGCTACCAATGTTGGCCGTGAAAAATTGAAATCATTGATTGCGAACTCATCTCTGCAATCAACATGCCACAAGGAGGGTTTCAATATGTATGATCCTGATACAAAGCACGTTATTGCTCGCATTGGCATTGTTGGCGACAACCAGGCAAGTATTTTTTATTTTTATTTTTATTATTATACGCCCGTAAAAAATATCAAGTTATTTACATTTATTTTTCTATAGTGTTTTGGATAGGCTAGGAGCCTTCTAGAAACCTACTAGGCTTTTTAATTAAGACCCCTATAGACTATACTTACATTATTTCATTCTATTTAGTCAGTTCGAATAATATATTAGATTGTTATGTGAAGAAAAAGAAAGACTAATTTTTGTCTCTTTAAAACTCAAAACTATATTTGTTTTTCTATGTCCCAGCCAAGTAGAAGGGTTTTTGTAGGAAATTTCGAGCGAAAACTAGAGTCAAACCAGCGGCCCTGCATGCGACTCCATTGCGGTGCTCTGATCACTGAGCTACAGAGTCCAGTTGCCGAGAGAGACCTTAAGATTGACGTTTACGGCAAACGTCAAACCGCTGGCGAGGTTTTTGATTTTACAACTCTATTATAATAGCTTTTACACCAGTTTTGAAATATGTTAAACTTATTAAACTTGTGCTCTTTAGCAATGATTTAAGAAAGCAAATTAACCACAAGTCATGCCATTCACCAAAGCAGTAAATTAAGATTTGGCGTTTGAAGTTGACGTTTGGCGTATAAAATATAAATTTCATGCTTGAACTGCTACGAGGGCTTGTAGTCATTAAAGCATGAAATTTATACGCCAAACGTCAACTTCAAACGCCAAATCTTAATT
>CACRXK020017612.1:0-10506 GCA_902702795.2 Paramuricea clavata
TGATTTGATGATTGATAAATTTCTTGCAAATATATTTCATTTTTGCTCGTATTTCTGCAAGATTTTGTAAATTTCAAGAAAGAAAGGGCAAAAGAATCGGTTATAAGAAGGGAGCCAACGTTAACGAAGGTAAGTTTGTTTTAAATATTGATTTTATAATGGATTTAAAACCTGACGGCCTTTGCGTATATGAAACAACTAAACAAAACGCATATAATTTCAATGTATCTTTAATATTGATTCCCTTTTATGTTATATTGAATTTTTTAAATAAAAAAGAAAGCAAAGTTCTTTGCAAGCGAGAATTTGAAATCATTTTATTGCAAACTCAAAGTTTATCGATAAAGCCATTTGATTAAAGGCAGTTTAAAGTTTTATAAAGAACACTTTAAAACGTTTTACGAAGCGCTTGTGGTTGAATTTTACATTATATTGAGGCTTATATTACGTATAATAGCATACCTAACATATGTTGGGAAATGGATAATTTTGTAATTAAAAATGATATTTTTAGCGATTTTTCATTTGTAAGAATATTCTTAAAAAATTATCGTGTTACCATGACAGCTACTTTAAATACTTCATGTTCGGAAAATACAATGGTTTTGTCAGCAAGGCGAGGGTTTCTGCATGCATGTATTTTCTAGTAGGGCCTATATTTTTGAAATCTTTAGAAGATTTTCTTTCGAAAGATAAGTAAACAAAGTCTCTACAACACAAAAATTGGATGAGCTTAATACATAAGATTTGTAATGTTGTTTTCATGTTGTAAACAATTAAATTTTAGTCAAGCGGCTGCCAAATTGACTCCTAACTTCTAAATTTCTGATCGTATAAACTTGATTTAAACATTTTCCGATAGCTTATTTCTCGAGGATTAAAAATATATAAAATTCACCTTGCCTTGGAGCAGAAAGTATAGGAAATTTTGAAGAACAAATCAATTTCGCGCATTGAAATTAAAACTTAATGTATTATTGTATTGATTGGAAAAACAGGTTTTACTTGTGATGAAAAATTAACCAATCGTAGGCAATCAAAATAATTTAATTATCTTTAGCCAATGACAGTCTACTACTCAGATCTGAGTAGCTCGACAAGCAATCGCGTGAGTTTTCACAGACTGTAGTACAGGGTAATACAGGATGTGCACAGGCTAGGTATGTCACCAATCTTGAAAATGTTCAAAAAAAGGTGCTATGCTCTTTAGCATGTGACAAAAAATGAAACTCACTTTCCAGAATGTTGTATTACTGAAACATGCACACAACTACTAATTATTAGACGTAATTTGCTGAACGTGTAGTGTTGCAATTTGCTGAACGTGTAGTGTTGCGCTGCATATGTAGTGTTTTATGAAATTAATAAGAACCTTTCTTTTCCATGCCATATTTATCTGGAAATTCATAAATGTGATTAGGGATTCCATCAGCCATAAGATTATCCTTCTGAGCTCTAATGCAGCGTGTGTTCCATGTTGTATGCCGGAATTCATCGAGTTCTCTCTGCATGACTGGGATCATTATGTATGCAAGGATTGACCTATACATTGTAAATATAAATTATAATAGTGTTTATAAAACAATTTTCTATGTCAACTGCCTACAATTCTAATCACGCTATTTTTTGGTGCATGCCATTAGTTTCTATTTTTTATACCGGTCTGTTTCATTATTTGGGTCATAGTGGCATTCCTCCTTCAGCCAATTCAAACCAACTTTAAAGTACTTTTCTAGTCTATCATGTAGCTCCCGCCACCATCGTTCTATCTAAAAATTCATTGCACATCTCAATTTAAAAAATGTATTTGTCTTATTTTCATTATTAAGAACAACAGGGTAATCTGATTGAATACAAACTTGATTAGATGGTGAAGGTCCAAACAATATAGACTCTGTTGGGTCACTAAGGTCTCCTTGCTTGTGTCGAAGATATGCATGGATTGTACTCATCGTGGTTGTTTCAGTGCCTTTATCCAAGCGGAGGTAATGCGGCAGAGTACGACTCTCTAGTAATGCTTCTATGTACCACTTCCCTATGAAGATTGGATTAGAATTTAATGTCCATATTTTAAGCCACATCAATTTACGGCCGGCGGTATCAACACAGCCATAAATTGCTAACGGAAATGTGGAATTTTGAAATCCCATTAATTTGTCATGGCCGTCGAGAGAGTACGTCCAATTTGGGCCAATTGTTATAAAATGACCTTTAGGTTTCTTCTTTTTTGCGCCAGGTAGCCTTGCTGCTAGCCCGTCTGGGTCGATATCAAACATCAGATTGTGCACTAAATCCCTTGGAACTTTTATTTTATACTTTTGGCGTATTTTCTGTGTCATTGCTCGATATTCTACTAGTAGTTTCCCAGGTCCTTCAAGTTCTTTGCGAACGGCCTCCCTGGCATCATCAATACAAACATTTGCATCAATATATTTGATATCAAAATATTTAAGTCTGCGATCAAGTGATCGTAAACTCCACTTGTAGTTTGCATAGTCTCTTTGCATGAAATCGAGAATTTCAGTATGCTGCATGCGTTCTTCCACGTACTTAACTAAACACGCGTTTAAAGTTAGATTCTTTTTCCAACGTTCAACGCCCGCCATGTTGAATTTTCGCATACCGCTAGCCGGCTGATACGAAGGCGCAAATTAAAAAAATGGCAACGGCCACGTGGATAATATTTCTCGGCCACGTGGATAATATTTTTTTTAAAACACATAAATGAATAGTGTTTGTTTTAATTTAAAAACTTTTTTATTCGAGAATTATATAAAAATGATTTTGAAATCATTTTAAAATGCATTGTAAAATGTTTTTAATATTATTTTAAATTGAAAATGGACTTGGCAGCTCTCGGCCACCATACTTGAGCTATTATATACAAATGTTTGACGTCATTAGGAAAGCGTAAATACATGTCTGTAATCTGACTACTGACTACAGAGCAGGAATTTTTTTCCTGTGCCTACATGCCAATATTAGTTCGTTTCTTGAGTTCAATGAGCTTAGTTTGGGATAGTAAATTATAATAAACTTTTCGTGCAGGCATACTTTACAACGTTTTGTTTTGTTTGAGTAGGCCTTACATTTCTTTAAAATTTTCCAGCGAATAGAGTATTCTATGTTGGATTGTTTCAACTGCCTAATATATTTACTCAGTTCAGTTGAATGTTTATGTTCCGGGTTCCTGAACGAGCTTGTATGGTTGTATATAGTATCTCACTTTAAATGGGCCTGCTCTGTGTCCAAGGTAAATTCTTTCCGATGGTTGTCTTCTCTCGTTACTGTGGCCTGGTACACAACGCTTTCGGTTAAACATTTGCCAGGGAGGGGGCAGGATTCTTCCTAACGGCAATTACACTGCCTATTGGGATTTTTAGTAGCCTTGGGCTGCTTGCAATCGAGTACGGTTCTGTTGTGCTCCGTGATGATATTGTGCACGTTGGGCATACAGCTGTAGCTTAGCTTAAGGTTGCTAATTCCTGCTCTGTAGTCAGTAGTCAGATTACAGAAAGTATATTTTCCAAACGTTTCGCCTATTACGGCTTCTTCAGTGGAATGTTTTTACAATAATATTTCCTCCTATTTATATAAAACTAATTAAAATACTAAATTTACAATGAGTATGCTAATGTATATAAAAATATGCAAAACATGCAATTGATTTATTGTCCTGTAGTTTAAAACACTATATAATGTTAATATAGATTAAAATAATTCAAACATGCAACTGATTTATTGTCCCGTAGTTTAAAGTACTATACAATGTTAATAGATTAAAATAGTTCAAACACTAATTGTTCTACCAGTACAACTGTTCATTAAGTCTCCATAATGTTTTTGTATTTCAAATTCTTCGACGTATTTCCTCTCCCCGTCGTTCACGATATTGGCATGTAAAATCTTCCATTTTATTGTAGGTAACTTTGATTTCTTGCGGGAATCCAAATGTTTATAAACCGTCTGCTTTTCCATTGTCAAGTGTTCTTTGATCCGTGATCCATCTATACATATATATATATATATATATATATATATATATATATATATATATATATATATATATATATATATATATATATATATATATATGTTGAGTTGTGTAATTGTACACTCCGTAATATGTTAAGGTGAACATGTTCTCTTCGTAATATGTTAAGGTGAAAATATTCAGGGAATTCATTTATAAATCAACCTGGCACTGGTGATGACAGCATACATCCTTGTGACCCTACCCATGACCATAACCAACATTATCCCATCCCAACGCATCACTCTACGTACCTCATCAACAAATCGGTGGAGAAGAAAGCCTAGCAAATCCTTAAAAAGCAAACAGGGCTAACAGAGGAACAAGCAAATGGGCTAAGAGAGACAAGTTTTTTCGATCGCGTCCCACGTATCACCAAACCGATTGGCTGAAAGACAAACACGAGCGAAAGAACTGATACAGCTATTACTACTAGAAGAATATGCACCACTGAGTAACGCACGTAAATCCAATTTAATTAATATTCCTTTGGAAAAGAACAACGATAAATCAAAAAATGGGAAATTTCTCCCAAATGTAATGCTTTTAAATGCAAGATCACTTGAATTATTGGATATTACTAATGATATAGACATAGCTTGCATCACTGAGACTTGGTTAAAGGGAACCGTTCCCGATAAAGCTGTGGCTGTTTCTGGAATGACATTGGTTAGAAATGATAGAACGTATGGTACAGGAGGGGGTGTTGCTTTATATGTGAATAACAAAATACCATTTAAAATTCGCAAGGACTTGAATGACCCCTCGTTTGAGTGTCAATGGGTTACATTACGTCCAAAATGGTTACCAAGAGCAATCTCTAAAATTGCGGTGTGCTGCGTATACCTACCACCGAGTCATAGCGAGATAGACAGTTTTTATGATTACTTTATAATTGTTATGACAAACTCTGTACTGAAAGTCCTAACTCAGCTTTCATTGTTTCGGGCGATTTTAACCCAACGAGTAACGGCTTTCAACAGAGTCGATTAAATAGACACTGCAGTCTTAAACAAGTTGTCAAGGTTCCGACACGGAATAACAATATACTTGATTTGATTTTTACAAATATCGCGGATTTCTATATAAATCCTGAGGTCTTAGCACCTCTATCAACATCAGATCATACATAACATTGTGTTGTGGAAAGCGAGAACTGATGCCTCTATAGTAAAGGCTGGAAACATAGTAAAGGTAAAAGTGAGAGATCTCAACCATACAAGTACGGAACAGTTTGGGGTTTTTCTAGAGAACTATGACTGGAGTGAACTTTTCTCTAACAAAGGACTCGATGAGAAAGTTGATGCTTTTCTTCATTTTACTAAAGTGATTATCAACGAGTTATTTCCCGAAAGAATAATAAAAAAGCATACCAACGATAAACCCTTTATGACGCAAAAAATTAAATCTCTGATGGATAAAAGAAATAAAGCTTTTAAAAACAATAAAACTGAGCTCTTCAAATCTTTACGTAGACAAGTTTCAGCTGAGATAAAGAAAGCCAAGCTGCAGTTTTATGATAAAAAGGTACGACCAAACCATAGTTCATGCCCAAAAGCATGGTGGAAGCAAGTTAAAAGATAATTGGATCAAAGAAAAACGCTGTGACTTTAGTAGACTCCGAGACAAATCTCCAAATGAACGATAAACAATCGGCAGATTTAATTAATAACTTCTTTGCTAATTTAACGACAAATTATCCACATATATCAAACGAGTGGCTAGAAATGCAATGCCCGGATGATCTACCGTTAATCAGTGTTGAAGAAATTGCTAGAGAATTGAATGCAATTAATGTTAACAAGGCACCTGGGCCAAATAATCCACCTTTGAAGATTCTGAAAATGTTTTCGAATGTGTTTGCCGTTCCCCTTGCTGAGATTTTTAATGAGTCATTTCAGACAAAGAAATTTCCTGAAAAAATACAAAGTAATTGGGATTCCTAAGATCACACCATGTACAATCGCTGAAAACCTTAGAACCGATTGCATTAACCAGTGTTTTATCAAAAGTTCAGGAATCCTTTACCAACAAGTGGATTAATGAAGATATAAATGGGAAAATTTCCAATTCCCAATATGGAGGGCTCCCAGGATCTTCGACTTTGTATGCCCTAAATCTACTCCACAACTGGTATAGAGCAATGGACGAGCCACAAAGAGTAATACGAATAATTTTTCTTGACTTTAAAAAAGCGTTCGATCTAATTAATCATAATATACTGCTAAGAAATATGAAAGAGATGGGAGTTAGATTGGCCTTAATCCAATGGTTTGGAACATACCTCAACAAAAGATCCCATTTTACTAAATTTGAGAATGATATGTCTGATTATGCATATATCAATGGCGGAGTGCCACAAGGAAGTAAACTCGGACCAATTGCCTTTGTAATAAAGATTGATAAACTTCCCTCTGTAATAAAAGAGGAAATTCAACTCATGATATCAACCAACATGGAAACTAATGTTATACTTGAACATGAAACATTAATGTTTATGGATGACACTACATTATACGAGGTAGGCTACTAGATGTCAGCCACTATATTTCTGGGAAGCAACTGGGTGGTGCTGAAAGTAAAGTTAAGAGCGTTTTAAGGTTTACTGAAGAAGATATGATGGAGTTAAATCAAACGAAATGTAAAGAAATGATAATTGACTTTCGAAAAAATGTAACTGTTATTCCACCGCTAGAAATCAATAGTCATGTATTTGAAAGGGTTAAATGTTACAAATTACTTGGTTTATGGATTGATGACAATTTGAAGTGGTCAACTAACACATGCTATATTGTTAAAAGGTTATAATGCACCAAAGCAGGATTTAAAAGCCTTTTATATAGCTGTCATAAGATCGACACTTGAAAATTGTGCTCAAATTTGGCATGGAAACTTAACCAAGGAACAGTCTACTGACATAGAACGAGTTCAGAAGCGTGCGCTTAGGATAATTTGTCCTGGACTGACTTATGAAGAAGCATTACTGGACTGTAACCTTAAAACATTAAAGATTCGCAGAGAAGAGATGTGCGGAAACCTTATAAAAACAATGATAGACCCTAGACATAGATTACACAGTTTATTGCCAGAAACAGTTAATCAGATAAGACAGAGACAAACTAGATCAAATGGAGAAAAACTGTATAATTTTGGATATCGAACTGAACGATTTAAAAATAGCCCAATTGTGTATGGGATTGAATGTTTTAACCGAACGCTGGAGTCGAAGTAAATTTATCGAATTCTTTCAAAAAAAAATTTAAATTTTTATTTAAGATTACTTGTAATATATATATATATATATATATATATATATATATATATATATATATATATATATATATATATATATATATATATATATATATATATATATATATACTTATAGAAATATACATGACATGTGACCAGATATATCCATCACATGACTTCATCTGATTAATTATGCAACTGCTTGAAAAATTTCGTAGGAGTGAAGCTATTTGGATTTATTTGGTCAAACTCAAAATGCCAAAGCCTTACTCAGAGAATTTACGGTGGAGAATATAGTGTGGCAAAAGCGACCAACATGGAGAATAACTTGAATGTATGCACTATCTATATGATTTTTTATCCCATCCAACTTGAGAAAGTTGACCACAGAAATTCGACTACACAAAGCATGACAGCCATGACTATACAGCAAAAACATGCATGCATGCACACAATATTAATCTCTTTGTTGGCTAAAAACATTTGCACTATTCTGTGTGATAAAATGCACTATTCTGTGTGATAAAAATAATGAGACACGACTTGATGCGAATATAACAGATAATATGATTAACCTATATGGTTATGATATTGTCAGAAAAGATAGATCAAGGAATGGTAGTGGAGTTTGTATTTACTTGCGTAGCTCCATCAACTACAAAATAAGAGATGATCTAGTTCCTTTTGAACTGGAAGCTGTTTGTGTTGAAATTATTAAGCCACATAGCAAACCTTTTGTTGTTACGACAGTTTACCGACCACCCAGTGCATTATCAGAATACTTTGATCATTTTGAAAAACTGATCAAAGCTATAGATAATGAAAATAAGGAAATGTACATTCTGGGTGATCTAAACTGTGATTTGCTAAGACCAGATAAAGATTATAACATACCAACAAAGAAAATAAAGTCTTTGTACGAATTATATCAGTTATCACAACTGATAGATGAAGCTACTCGAGTAACTATGACAACTACTATAGTCTAATTGATCATATGGTTACTAATACACCAGAAAAACTTTCTGATTCTGGTGTCATTCACACAGGTATAAGTGATCATAGTTTCATAATATTTGCTATCAGGAAAATTTCTGTTATAAAGAAACAAGAGAATATAGTGGAGATGAGAAACATGAAAAATTTTAATGAAGAAAAATTTGTTGCCGAACTGCTCAAACAGCACTGGGAACAAGTGTATTTTTTTGCTGAAGACCCAAATGATATGTGGAAGATTTGGAAAAAAAATATTCCTCAGAAAATGGTTAATTGCCCATAAACTTAGCCTAAATGTAGCTAAGACAGAATTTATGTTAATTGGTTCAAAGGCATGCAATGATTAAAAAAAAATTCTGATCACGTTTGAATGTTTTCATTGAAAATAAGCAAATTAAACAAGTTAGCGAATGCAAAACTCTTGGAGTAATAGTTGACCAGCATTTGTCTTGGAAAAGTAATTCCGAAAATATTTGCAAAAGAATAACTGCAGGAATCTCTGCTCTTCGTCGAGTCAAACCTTTCGATAAACAAAGATACACTCATTTCGATACATAATGCTATTATTGTTCGCCCATACTTTGATCACTTTTGTGAAGTATGGGTTGTGTTTGGTGAATCACAATCAAAACGACTCCAAAAACTTCAAAATAGAGCTGCTAGAATTATCTTGAACATGAGCAATGACGCAAATCATTCCATTGCTCTACGTGCATTGGCCTGGGAGCCACTCAAAACAGAAAGGAAGAAAACAAAGGCAAAAATGATGTACAAAGTATTAAATAAAATGGGTCCTAAATCTCACTCACTAATCTTTTTTCATGCAAATGTGAGAAAACAAACTACAACCTTCGGGACATTTCAAGCGGTCTTAGTTTACCAAAACCGCGTGCTAACAACATGAAAAATAGTTTCATGTATGACGGAGCACACTTTTGGATTTCAATTCCAAAGGAAATTATGGAGAGCAAAACTCTTTCTTCCTTTAGAAATAAAATCGCTGCTAACAAAATTGACATAGATTAATAAGTAAATTGATGTAACTGTAAATATTCTAATAACCTTATCATGTAAATAATTTAATATTCTACCTTTTTAAATTTAACTCTTTTATATCTCCATGTCACATTTTCTATTTTTGCACACGCCCCCCGTGGAAATCAGTTTCGGTTGACGGGGTCAGCGTGTATAAATAAAGTTTCTATCTATCTAGACGTTAATATTGTATGCTTCATATTTTTGGTGTAGTCATGCTTAACAATTAGTAATTAGTCGTTTTTTTCGTTGGTATTGAACACGAGACATGCTGGAAAAGGAATCCCTTATTTTTAAAACAATTGATAAACAAAAGTGAGAGCATTTCATTTACACAATAAGCGGAATATTAATATATCTACCCCCTATATTCCACTAGCGAAATTTGCAGTCAGAGCGAATCTTTTATTATTATTGTCTTTATTAGGGTCCACTAAAGTATATGTACAAAGTCTAATTATATAGTCAATTATTCGGGACTCTAAATGGGCGAGGCGGAAACGGGACTCGAAGAACCATGCAAGGCACCTGCCCAACCTCGGAGGTGCATACGCCTCATAAAAATCAAGGGACAGTAAATCCCCAGTTGCTTCCCACAATGCATTGTATTCCTATTTAATGAACGAACTGCGGGAAACAACTGGCACAAATCATAAATGCACGGCCCACTCAAGATCTTTTGTCTTATAAGCTACTGTCTGAAATGAGTCGAAATTATATTCTTTTACATTTCGCTTTTTATACATGTCCTTGGCGTGTATTTCGTTTATGTGCATTCCGTATGGCCTACTTATGTTCATAATTACACCAAGTACCTTATTTCATTAATTAAATACGTCATGAATATCTTAGTGTTTGGAAAGGGTAATAATGTGTGGTAGAAACTTTTGCCGAGAAAATCGCATACGATATATTATTTTTTAGCAATTAAAAGCAAGGAAATGTTTCGGAAATAATTGAGAAAGTAAAACTATCGCGTTCTAGTAGATATCATTGCAATAATTCAGAAATTAAGAAATATATATGAGTTATATTTGTTATCAGTATATTTACAGTAAGACCTGCAAGACACAATAGACCGGCCTAATCGACCATATGTGAGAAGGTGCCTAGACAGACATGGCAAGCGATCAGTGCATGAAATACAATGTACGACCCAAAAAATATATTTCCATAAGGGTTTGTGCGAC
>CACRXK020017615.1:0-10504 GCA_902702795.2 Paramuricea clavata
TTCAAACTTTCCAGTCTGGTATATGTGTCTAGGGAATTTAGTATCTTTTTTTACTTAACCCTTGCTATTTGACTATTTGCAGAGCATTAGTGTAGACAAAAAATTGGTAGGTGCATAGAATGTGTCTGTTTCATAGTAGCTACAATATACATAATCTTTTATTTACATTTTAAATTTTGCCCTTGCGTCTGTGTTTCCAATTTGGATTGAACCATTGCCAAGAGTGCTAATTAAAATATACATAAAAGATGTCTAAACATTTCAATATTGTTTATAATTTTAATACGGTCAGTAATTCTACCTGCTTCATGTTTAAAGTTTTGGTCTTCAAGTTTATAGTACTTGGCAAGCATTCACTTTATTGATTGATATAAGACATCTTGCCCTTGGAGTTAAAAGCATATATTATCCTCCATATCAATGTTTTGAACTCTGGAGATAGGGTGTCTTATATCTGACAAGTGATTTAACCAAGGTGCCATTTATCTTAATATGGGACTCTCTTCCTTCCATTTTATTTGAAAAGTTAAAACGTTTTCTTTAGAATATTTTTGCCTTGAAATTTCATAGGCAGAAAAAATTGAGATACATTGAATTTGTTTCAACTTCCGGGGCTGTAGCTAGACCGATAATTGGGGGAAGGGGTGCATATTCATATATTTGTGTTCTGCCAACGGATTTCTTTGAAAGTGATTGTTTTTACGGTATGTGAATAGGAATATATGAATATACCCCCCCCCCAATTATAACATCTAGCTATGACCCTGTGAAGTGAAATATAGTGTGCGGGACAAAAATCTTTAATATCAGTGCCATGGGACAAATATTCCTGGATCTGACAAATTTAAAGCGAAATCTCCAGAAGCCTATATGTCCATTTCCACATACGAGTGCATTTTAAAATTACCAGCTGAAATTGATTTCTCCTCCGTAGTTCCTGTGGATATCATTAATTACACATGGGGCATGTGTGTACTGCATATATTTTTACAACAACCCATTATGTTTGGTCCCCAGCAAAAACATATGCTGTTGTCTGTTGACTTGTATAATTAAGTGGTTGTATTGTAATTACAGCCACAAATTTTAACTATAAGTTTAATTTACCTGATATTAATTAACAATTATTGGATGAGGCTGAGCGTGTGTCATTGACCTAAGTCTGGATAATTCTATATATATAATGCGAAAGCCTAATTCAATAATTGTTTTATTATACAATCATAAATTCAGAAACCTGTCATTTATGATTGTGATTCTGGAGTTTGAGAATGACTGCTGATGCCAAATTTCTCACTTATGACTTGTCGCATCCTGTAAATCAGCCATAAGATTACATTCAAGTATGGTAGTCTGAAACCTTTAATGTTTACTGGTGTGGTATTAGGCAAAAACTGACCCTGTGAACAGTTTGGTTTTAATATTTAATAATTATATTATAATTATACAGTATAGAGACTGCTATAGATAGTCTAAAATCTTCATTCTCATTTTATATCAATAAGGTAATTTTAGTACATTAAACTGTTCAATTATTCATCACTGGAATGTTGTGATTGTGTTTTAATAATAAAAATATTAGATTATTATGTGATTTACATGATGTCTATTTAGTTCCATTTAACTACAGTACAGGAGAGATCTGTAGGTCCACTTACCCAACCAAATTTTATTTACAAAAAATTCTACAGAGGCAAATGTTTTAACCGATCTTATATTAAACAATAAAATGCAAGTACTGTCCATAATATCTCGCTTTGTGTGTGGCACAAATAGACACTGGCCGAAGTATTATTAAGGCCCCAGTTACATAATACCGGATTCTTATTGGAGCGACAACAATGTAAGGTGTTTTCCAGTCTTGTCTGTTCTTACAACTTTTCATACTTGAAGCTTCTGTTTAATTATGTTATATTATCATAATTTTAAGTGTCAAAGTCACCTCGAAGCAGTAAAATTTGATGTCGCTCCCATGCGAATCCGGATTGTGTAACTGAAGCCAAAGTGCTCGCTTAACTGGGTTTTCCCTGAACTGGTACTACCAGGTACTGTCGTAATACCGTAATTAAAGTGTAAATATATGTAAATATATTTACATGTAAATATACTTCTATATTATGTTATTTATGACATGTTAATCAAGACATTCTAAAAGTTAAATGTGGTCTATATAATAATTATATTCTTAAGGCAAGAAATATAATTTCTGAATACTTCGGATTGATAGGGATACAACTGAATAGATGGAGAACTTATACTGTTTACAAGCTTTTACAATTATAAAAGGCTAGTAATTTCCCCGACCCCTGCTACTAACTCCTCTCCAAAACGTTGAAGTTGTTGTATGCCTATCAAATTGAATCCGAAGCACTATCCACAGTAGCCTGGCACAGACCATTAAAATACTTTCTGAATATTTGATAGTCAATTTGTATTCACAACAGCCACAATGTTGATTATTAACCATGATTCATTCAGAATTGGCATCATTTGTCCAAATTTAATTAGCAGTAGCATGGTAAACTCCTGCTATTTTATCATATGGCATAAATTGATTTCACACTGTGTATTCAATGCAATCAAAAGTTTTAATATTTTGAGGCGCACACTGAAATAGGATTATTGTTTTTTAATTATTTGGAACAACTCAAATACCAACCAAAACAAATTAATAAGGAATTGCCATGATTCAGTTAATGACCAGTTTTTTTTATAATGAAAACCTCTGAAATAGCCACCAGTTAACCCATGTCATGGCATATATTGCAGATTTGGGTCCCTATGATAAGGTCTTAGGGTTCAGATGGCCCATTGACGAGTAAAATCATCTGGCGTTAGACAGATTAAAATGATGAAAGGGGATTTTACTGTGAATGGGTGAATATAAAGGGAGATGCGAATCATTTGACTTCCTATTATTATGGGATTATAAATTAGCTGAGAGTATGCCCTCCAGCCTTATAACTAAAACCGCTTTCTTACCAGACGTGGACAGGCCTTTCTCTTTTAGAGTTGCCTTGAGCTGTGCTACACTCATACTTTTCAGCCGAGTCTCTGTAAGCAAGGAAGGATCTATTTCACTCCCAGAAGCAAGAGTCTGGGGACGGTGAATCAGATCAGTGTGTACTTTCAAACTAGTTACATCAGAAAAACGTTGATTGCATTTGTTACAAACGATTGGCTTAAAGATGGAAAGAACTTCATCAGATAACCTCTTCTCCTTAGCACATTGAATGATGGTGTATTTAGCAGCTTGGCAAACCGGACAATGCTCGTCCACAATATCTTTAGTTCTTCCACAAACACAATAAGCAATGATGCTGGAGTGTGGAGGTGTGTGTGACTTAAAATGCGAAATATACGATGGGGGAGCCAGTTGGTGTTCTGGAAGATAGAAAGACCTAATGTAGCTTGAGCGCATAACTTGCCACCACTTTCCACCTGTGGTGCTTTTGTTTGACCGGTTGGTTAAACAAAGATCACCTTTAATGCCAGCATGTTTTGACTCCTTGGCCTGAAGTGATAAAATACCATAACCAACTTTGTATTCTTCATACAACTTTTTGGTATGGTAAGGTATGGCATACCCCACTGTCCAAACAGTAATATTAATACTTGAAGGAAAAAAAAGAACAAGAATATTGAAGTATAGTTGGCAGAATTCAGTCAACTGATCCACTTCTCCAAGTGAACTTAAATTAATTTTATTAAATAATCCACTAGCGTTTCTCAAATATTGAACTGCATGCTTTTGAAAGAGCCAAATGTCTAATGTTCTCTAAAGGGCTTTCTTCATCAGTCTCTAAGGCATCGACAAGTCGATAGCCATGCCTAGCAAGACTCACTGCTTGACTACCAATTAATCGAGTTGGCAACTTGTTTAATTTTTTAGCTTCAATGCTATAATGCTCCTTAATTTTGGATGCTAAATATGCCAGGCCACATCCATATACTTCAGTAGCAGAAGAATCTGCTGTAGTTAGAGAAGAAAGTGCTGTGGATAGGCTGGTTCTAGCTTGTTCCTCTAAAATGTTCATACGCGCTGGTAGAACAATATTGGACAATGTGTCATCTACAGCTGAAGGTTCTTGAGAGCAAGCAAGAGCAGTGGTGCCATAATTTATTTCATCACTTTGTTTTTCATTCTGCCCCAAATGTACCTCAAGACCGACAGGGGCTGATAATATACGAATAAATGTATGGAAGACGTTACGCTGTACAGACTCACTGTAAATCAAATCTAAAAGATGCTGCCAGGCATTAATTTCACAATGTAGGGGGTCTGGTCGAACTCTTTCAGCAAAAATCCCAATCCTGGGTGCACCAAGTTGGCGCATCCCATTTTCAGCCACGAAAGCAAGCATTTTGTCATGACGGGTATTCTTATTAAGGGTAGTGGACAGAGAAGCAATATAAGTATTAACCTTTTTTACATGTTCAGTGCGCAGAACATTTGTGTAAGGTGTCCAAGTATCATTGGCATCAAGACCAATTGTACCACCCAGAGTACACATGTCATTCTTATTCACATTTGCATAGGGAGAAGGATATGTTGCAGCCTGATTCAATTCATTGCAGGCCCAACTCTGCCAGCTCATATCAGCACTTGGCTGAAATTAAACTGTGCACTCTTTTCCACAGATGGTAAAAACACTGGATTCTAGTAGCTGCATTTCATCAGTATGTTGCCTCCAAAGAAGTTCAAAAATTTCATGCTTTTCACCTAGGCTGACACAGTGAAGTAGATACTGAAATTCCCTACTTCTAACCCTTTCCCCAAAATTCCACAATGTTATACTACCAATCGACATTGTAAGCTGACTGGTTTCAGGGGCCCCATCATCAGAAAACTGGAAAATGAAATGGTTAGTATTTTCATTGAACCAAATAAGCTGCCAAAAAAAATGTGGCAATCGTAAATGCAAATCAATAATCATAAAAACAAGGCCTGTGATGGTCCTAGTGACCCCCGGTACATTTGGAATTTGGTTAACACTTCCTATATCTAATGATTTTACAAAATTATCAACTTTATCATCTGAAACTTTACTAAGTGACAGTTCTACATTGACTCCCAAGCACTTCATATTCCGCGGTAACCAGACCTCAGCATCAGGATCAAAAACTGAAGACTGTGTTTTGCACATCAAATTAAATTTTCGTCGGGACAAAAAATTCTGATACTTGAAAGCAAGTGCCTGAGTGAGGGAATCTTTGGACTGGTTATACTCTTTCATGGCTTTGCTGACTACCCCTTGCAAGTATTTTCCCCTTCTGTACTTACTAATCAATGTGTTCATCAGTTCTTTCTTTGCATGGGCTGCTACAAAATCCCAAGCTCCAAGCACTGCCGCATCTTCTCCACCATGAATATACTCAAGTACATTCTTTGCCTCTTGTCTCCGCCTGAACCGGACACTGGAAAGACAAACACTGATGGTATCAATGGTTGTTTTGGTATTCTGTCTTCGGGAACGAATCTTCTGATCCAGCAAGGTTTTTAATTTTTCATACTCCTGGGAAATATTCTGCAGATGTTCTTCAACTTCAGTGATCTCTCTATCAACATTTTCCTTTCTCGCAACAGATGCATTTAAATCATGACCTACATAAAAAATTTAAAACTAATTAAAGATGATGTCAAGTATGTTCTGCGTATCGGTTGGAACTCCTAACAGTTTCATGTTATCATGATCATTAAGGGTAAACCGATATCAATTCTGCCTGAAAGGGTAAGGGTTGGTTACTAGTTTATACAATCAGAATGCCTTCAATCCAAAAATCTACAATTTGTGGCTTTAGTATTTTGATATTACATAACTTACAATAACAGCTTATACTATTTGGTAACTTAAGCTGGTTTGTAATACTAAGCTCAATTCACCCGAGTTTGTATTATGTACAATACAAAACAGCCAGCAAAGTAGATGTGCCGCCCCCATATGGGGTAAATTTCCCGCCATATGACGTCAGCATTTTTCCCGCCATAGGACGTCAGCGTTTTTAGGGATAAGGGTGACGTCATTTTTGGAACATTGTCGCGTAACATTTGTCGCGTGACCTTTTGGAATTTTGAGATGGCGTCAGCAAGTATTTGTCGCATAAACATTTGTCGCATAATGTTATGGTAAAAAAATATGATCCTTGTATTAAGCGCTACTGATACCAGTTCGAACCGGATTTAATATACTGTATAAATTGAGGTCTTCGAGTGTACAAGAGCGTAGTGTTTACACAGCTTTCGCAGAGGAAAAAATATTTATTTTAAAATGGAAGGTTTATATGATAGGCATGATCTGTTTGCAGCAATGTCTATTTGATTTTTGGGGGAATTTGAGAGGAAATTTTTCAGGCTTCCAGGCTATTTTGAGCTACCTGATGTATTGGAGCAGAGAACATTGTGCATAAGGGCACTTTTACGTGTAGTTTAAAGTTTTAAATTGTTTTTCAGAACAATATAAATGTCTTATTTCCTTACTTTGCTATAAAAATGTGTTTATATGTGTCTAGTTTTCAGCCGAGAAAACGTTTGGCATTCCAACCTTTCATTAAAGAGCAGGTAGCATAACACCAAAAGCAGGTAGCATAACACCAAAAACGTAGTAAAAATTTATTGAGCTAAAAGACCTATTACTCGTCAATATCATAATCAACAGTTTATATACACAGCAAGAGATTTGTATCTATGTACGTGATAGACGATTGATGCAATGATTGTGGGACATTACGAATGAGCCTATACGCATGTGAACTGTGCAAATGATTTTAGAGCGAAATAATGTTGCTACGATACTGTTTTGCTTGCATAAATTTATAGGTGTTCCCCAAGGCTTCCCTCGGGGTACGTATGCGTCTTCGCATTTTGCTCATGCGTCTTCGCATTGAGTTCGCATTTTGCTCATGCGTCTTCGCATTTTTCGCATTTTGCTTCGCATTTTTCACATTTTGCTTCGCATTATTTGCATTTTGGTTCGCATTCTTCGCATTTTGCTTCGCATTCTTCGCATTAAGGCCCGAAATGGCACTTTTTGGCCCGATTAGGCCCGATGGCCCAGTAGAAGGTACGGCTAAACTCTAATGTCCATTTTTCTACAAGGACTTATTGTTGCAATGAAACAAGGCACAATACAGTTTTAATAAATATTTATTTCACATGAACATTACATCGATTCATCACTATCTGAAAAACGTCCTTGATCTTCTAAAAGCTGTTTCAACAGAAACTTTCTTTTGTCAACCGCTGCAGATAAAGCTTCATCAGGATCAAACGAGTCTTTGTTCGCTAATGTCTCCTTCATTTCCATAATCTTTCTATGCACAGGATCATTTTTAAGTGCACTCATCCATCGTAAATTATCCACGTAAACGTCAGCGAATTCTTTCTGAAGTTCAGGGAGAACGTTTTCAAAGGCTTTCTGCTTAGCTGCACTTTCTTCTTGCCCATCCATTTGCAACATTTTCATAAATTCATCATACTCTGGTCGAACGGTCGCCTTTGCATCATCAATCATGGTTGCCCAAGGATCAATCTCTTCCTTTATTTCACCAGCATCTCCGGAATTCTCACTGTTTTCATCTTCCTCAGTTTCCGTAACACTTTCTTCGTCTGGAAAAGAGTCCACGCTTTGTTCATCTGAGTAGCTACTTCCTCCTCCATCCATCGAGGCATTATCGTCAATCTTTGCATATGCACAATGGTCCGCCTTATGTCGCCTGACATTATAATAAGACGAAAACTGTTTCAGACATCGATCACACTGGTAAGAAGCCATAGTTTGCTCTTAAGAAATGAAAAATTTCCTCTCAAATTCCCCCAAAAATCAAATAGACATTGCTGCAAACAGATCATGCCTATCATATAAACCTTCCATTTTAAAATAAATATTTTTTCCTCTGTGAAAGCTGTGTAAACACTACGCTCTTGTACACTCGAAGACCTCAATTTATACAGTATATTAAATCCGGTTCGAACTGGTATCAGTAGCGCCTTAATACAAGGATGATATTTTTTTACAATAACGTTATGCGACAAATGTTTATGCGACAAATACTTGCTGACGCCATCTCAAAATTCCAAAAGGTCACGCGACAAATGTTACTCGACAATGTTCCAAAAATGACGTCACCCTTATTCCTAAAAACGCTGACGTCCTATGGCGGGAAAAATGCTGACGTCATATGGCGGGAAATTTACCCCATATTGGGGGGGGGACATCTACTCAGCAATCACCTTCAAATTATCGGCATAAAAAGTCAGGTACCAACATTTTATAATACTTACTGGCAATATTAACCCTCTCATGCATGGACGTTTCGTATAAATCCAACTCTTCACGTTGTCTAACCAGATTTGATTGAGAAACTTCGAGTTGCCTTTCTTTGGTATGAACCTCGCGTGACTTGCGTGACAGGTCTCCTTGGCCATCTCTAAGCCTAAAGAACGGAGATTTTTCCCAAAAACTATCGGGTAGTGGTCTCGGTTTGTTGCACTTTCCTGGATGTCCTTTATTTGTATCACATGTTTGACTTTTACGGCAATAATCTATCGAGCTAGAAAGACAACACAGAGGGAGGTGAAGCAACAACATGGCGCATCACGAACGCATATAAAATGCAAATGAATTCGTCAAAGAGACTTTTTTCCTCACCTTTGTCCTGCACTGCTATCCATCTAGGCTTGTTAAATCAATGCTATTCTTCAACTTTGCCTTGAAAAGTCTCTCCGAAATCAAGTTTCAACAAAAATATTTTAAAAAAACAAGGAATAATGCCGAATTCTTAGCTATTTGCATTAATAATTCCGGCAATGCTGCGAATTGAGTAGGGTTTTCAAGGGGAGATTGTAGGCCATGCATGTGCGATGCTGTGGGACCCCTAGACAGTACAATTTGTCATTCTCGGCGTGATTCTCATCGCCCAAAAGGCGAAAATACATGGCTACTACAACACCAACATTTTACAGTTTTCAAGATACCGTATAGCTAGTTTGTGCAGACTAGCCAATAAACGGTTGGATGTTGTACAGATTGAGTAAGTATCGTTTTAAAACGTTGTAAAATAAACGCAAACAGAAGCGCCAAAGACGCAGTATTTGAACCGCGCCATAATTCGCAGCTAGGAAACCGGAAACCTATATACGCGCGCAATTTGACTCCGGGAGCAAACTACTGCATAGCAACCGGTCATTGTGTTTACCATCTGTGAACCAAGGGTCATGGCAGTTGGGGTACCCTTGAAAATAATGTCAAATGGTACCACTAGTAAGATATGATTACGGATCGTGAAAATAAGTTTACCATCCGTGAACCAAGGGTCATGGCAGTTGGGGTACCCTTGAAAAAAATGTCGAATGGTACTACTGGTACCACTGGTAAGATAGGGTTACGGATCGTGAAACTAAGATTACAATCCCTTAATTATGTTCAAATTGTTGCAAAAAATCGATATTTTGATGCGTATTAAAAGCTATATAATATGCTTATATAGCTTAAAAGGATTAATATTAAAATTTATATAATATATATCATGAGATACGGTTTTTAAATACATATGTAACTATATAATATACTTATATAGCCTAAAGCGATCAACTAGTAATATTAAAATTTATATAATATATACAGTACCACTTGCGTATATCTTAACACTTTTTTGCATATGATACGCATATCATACGCATAGCGTATCATATGAATACGCATATCATATGTGTATTATACGCCCTATCAATGAATACGCATATCATATGAGAATATGCGTATGCAATCATATGCATAGCGTATCATATGCATAGCGTATCATATGAATAGAGAATATTGAATAGTGAATACGCATATCGACTACGTTCGAAACTACATTTGATACTTGCATATATGCGTAAGATAATTGAGAATGATATACAAGTTATACAAAACTCCGTTCAGGTAGTAAGTGCCCTCTTCGATACAATGTAGAGCCGATTACGCTGGCGCTTAAAGGTCCATACATGCATGAACACCGGACGCGATTCGACAACGTAACGCGATTTTTCGATTTTCATTGAACGATAACTTTGATCCTAGTTTAAATTTTCCAAATATTTAGAAGTGCTATAACATTTTAAGTTATTTGATCCACATATCTTTTAAAATTTGCTTTCATTGGCTGTTTTATTAACTTTCAAAAACTAAATTGTCCAATCGCGTCCGGTGTGCACTGGAAAAAAAATTTGATTTATATACTTTGCAAAAATAATGTAACTTTACTGCAAATTTACAGTAAAACCAAATTTCCAACAAAAATGTACATTGACATGGTATGTAAATTTTTGAATTGTATGTAAAGTCTGTGTCAATTCCATGTAAATATCTACACTTTTTTCGGAAAGGCTGTAATAATCCTGGAAAAACCATGTAAAACTTCGAGCTAATTCACTATGTAAAAACCCTGTAAAAGATTCCTCGAGAACCGTGTCAAAAGCATGTAAATTTAATTTTAAAAAGCCTGGAAACTTATTGTAAAAATG
>CACRXK020017616.1:0-10504 GCA_902702795.2 Paramuricea clavata
GTCAATTTAGCATAATTTTGAGCACTTTTCTTTCCGGATCCGTGAGCCTTTTATAACTTTATTTGTCATTTACTTATACAACTGTTTACAAAATATCCTACCGTTTACAAGCTTTTGTGTTACATACTTAATTACCGTAATAGGTGTCTTCTTATTAATTCCATAACTGTTACACAATAGAGATTTTTGCTGTCAATTGCACTAGCTAGAATTAGCATTTTAATAATAGTAGGCTACATCCTTTTAATTTTTAAACTAGGAGAATAGTTTCGTGAAAAAATTTATTTATCTTATACCATATACTTCCGATTATAAGTCCCCGAATATAAGCCCGACGTCTATGACCCCGTCACATTACAAACGTTCACACCATTCGATATACTAGCCCGTAATCATAATCAGAAGTTTATGGTATAAGATAAATAAATTTTCTCACGAAACTATTATGTGCTATTATTAAAACGCTAATTCTAGTGCAATTGACAGCAAAAATCTTTATTGTGTAACAGTTATTGAATTAGTAAGAAGACACCTATTAATTAAGTGTGTAACACAAAAGTTTTGTAAACAGGTAGGATTTTTTTAATTGTTGTATAAGTAAATGACAAATAAAATTATTAAAGGCTCACGGATCCGGAACTTAGAAAAGTGCGCAAAATTATGCTAAATTGACAAGTACTGTACTATCAAATTACACCACATGGCCTCACGATTTAATATATAAAGAAAACCATCTGCCTTTCTGGCGCAGCAAAAGTTCAGTTTGACGCACGCATTGTTTTTGCAATTACACTCTAAGTAAAATGTATCGATTATTTATAATGCGATTATTAGGAATTTTTAAAATATAATTTTTGCGTCTCTAGCAATTCAATCTGCGCTATAAAAGTCAATTAATTTAAGACAAACAAGCGAATATACGCGAATATTATGTTGAATATACGGCCTCCAATACAGCGACAAGATGCGGCGAATTCGATCCTCGGCTTGCGTCATGTGATATGTTCTAGAGGTCTGGACACGAATGAATTTGGCCGGGGGGTTATCTTGTGTTAGCTTAATTAATATTGGCGGAGATTTGACGCTATCGTTCAACTCCGCCAATATTCAACATGTGGTAATTTTTTCAACATATTTTGAACGTTGAAGTTGTGATGGGTGCTAAATTCGCGGCATGTTCAATGTCCGGTTTAACTTCAATGTCAAAAACACATAGGTGTTCAATGTCATATTTAACTTCAATGTCGAAAATATGTTGAATGTTTTGCATGTTCAATGCCAGATTTATCTTCAATGTCGAAAGCACGTAGGTGCTGAATGTCCTATTTAACTTCAATGTCGAAAATATGTTGAATGTTCTGCATGTTCAATGTCAGATTTATCTTCAATGTCGAAAGCACGTAGGTGCTGAATGTCCTATTTAACTTCAATGTCGAAAGCATGATATACATGAATATTGGCGGTGATATGACGCCATACCAACACAGTCACAGATGGTAGTTGCCTATCTGCAGCGGCGTTATATAATTTCTCTATCACTTCGTGTAGTGAAGCTGTATAAAAGCTGTTAGGCAACTGGTTCATCATCGTATTTCAAAGCCGACTTAGCCGAGTCCATACTCGTTGACTTCCAGATGCAGTACTGACCCTATTATCTGAATTTCTAACCGTCATTCCGCCGTCAAATAAACAATAAGATATAGCACTTGTTCTTCGATTTTTAAAAATCAGCTGTTATCTGCGCCATAAACAAGTGAAATAGATAAAAATTCCACTGCAATATGTTGACGCGCCATATAATTTACTACAAATACGAGTAGCACTTTAAATAATTTTACTTCGCCTAGCTTGTCCAAAAATAGGTACGCGACGCGTACATGTATCTGCGAAACAACTTGATTCACATTTTCATCACTTATTATAATAAATATAATAGCAAATAAGATTTTAAAGTCAAAAATAGTACAAATCTAACAAGGCTGTAGACAGCACAGAGGGCAGCAGGGGAAACTCCCCCCCCCCCTCCCCCGAGAAAATTTAACTAATTTTATGTGATTATGATTGTAACTCGGATAATTATGCAGTCAAAAAATAAAAAATCATGCAAACAATATTCGCAGTGTCTATTTAGTAAACTGTCACTTGTCAATCCATACCCATTTTGAAAACTTTATTGTAATCATATGAAGCAAAAGTTCTGTCACTTGTTGTTTACACTTGCCAACGTTAACTGTTGAGTAACATACACAAACTATTCGAGGAACATGCATTAATACTGTAGCAAAGAGTCCATTATATATCGAAGACCACTGAATAGTAGAGAATGTTTTAAAGATCATGAATGAAGTATATAATTAAATTCCAATCCTGTGCACAGTTAATGATATCCACACAAAAACAATTTGTGTTGTGGGAGAATATCGGTTTGAGTAGAAGGTATCACAAGTTCAGTTTTGTACATATTGTGTGCCTTTGATCTGACCATCCATATAATATATGATTATTGTAGCTGTTAAGTTATTACTGCTATTTGCAACCTACCATTAGGCGTGCGATTTTTTTCATGTTTGTTTACGTTTCAAACGTTCAGGTTCAGTTTACCAGAAAACGTTAACGTTTTGAGCAAGCCAATCAACGTTTGGCGGTGTGTTCAATGAAACTTTGCTATTAAGATTGTGGCAAACGTTGATTGGTTTGCTCAAAACGTTAACATTTTCCGGTCAAAACCTGAACGTTTAAAACGTAAACAAACATGAAAAACATTGTACGCCTAATATTAGCTTGCAAACAGCAGTATCCATACCATTGATACTTATGAATTTAGGTAAGATTGTCTTGCAAGTGGGTTGTTCTGACAAAATTATCTAGCCAATATCCAGTACATTTATTCATCATTCTTGCATTAATCTCTAGACAAAAACATTTATGTTAGAAAGCAAAATAACAATGTAATATTAAAGGAGGGAGGGTGGGGATTCTTTTATTAGCATTTGAAAATGTTTGTAAAAATTTTGTTTAATTATAAACTCTATTAAATGTGTAAAACCAAAATGTATAAATATTGTAAACTGATAACATCTTTAACCTCCAACACTACATTTGATGACAGCTTAGTTGAACTGTTGTTTTGAACAGAGTTTATACAGAAATACACGACCAGGATTTAATTCAATATCTCGCGAGACCATTAGTTTCCTTTGGTATTGTTCATTGGCAATATTGCCTGCTATGTTTTGACTGTTTAAAATATTACAGAAGTCACAGAAGGATTGTTTTACTGTATAAATCTTTTTGTGAACTATGTTGACAAATGGCTTAAAATATCCTCGAAAATATCCAATATTTTATACAGTGTAATATATTAATAAAAAAATTCCAGAGTGCATTTCATGTACACAGTCTCTACGCCGAAGATACGGCAATATTAACCATAGATAGTATGGTAATTTGCCGAACTCATGTATTAAATATGTGCATGGGATATATATTTGAACAAACTTGGTATTTAAATCTATAATATATGGTATTTGACTACTTACCAGATGAGGATAAGATTCCATGTTGATAAATAACTTCGGAATAATATCGCAAGTAGAGAAAACAAGACAGCCAATTCAAGATAAATTGATAAAAATATCAAGATATTTTTGAAAGAATAACACGACTACACGAGGCTAAAGTATGCCCGTTCGCAGGTTAGATGCGGGCACGATGTAAACAATTGATGTAAACTGATCGCTGATTGGCTTAGATTGGCATAAATTGGTTGAATTATATAAGCCCGTCGCTGAATGCCTAGGGATACGGTACGGTACGTTTGCGATAGCAATATATCTGCTTCGCAGATACAAAAATGAACTGCACAAGGGTTTCTGTACATATGGAGGGACTGACCGATGTGATGCAGCAAATCCTTACTTTTTTGTGCGAAGAGTTAAATTTTTTGGTGTACTTCTAGTTCAAAACCTCTATATCCTGAATCTAGACTAAAATCTCTCCAAATGCACCTTCTAATCTGTGACTTATAATCACAGCATTTTCATTCACACGCATATACAAAGCTGTACAATTATATAGAAACCATTTTGAACACTTTCATCAGATATTCAACTCGAACTGGTCTGTTAATCACGAGCCCATTTAGGATCTTACTAAGTCAGTAGTTCTATAATATTGGTGAAAAGAACACCGTTTTTTAATTAGTTTTTTTTTCGTGTTTTCGATATCTGTGATTAGCACGATTCTAATTTGTATATCTTAGTATGGTTTATGGATCCTTACTTGTATGCCTTACTTGTATGCCTTATTGTCTTATCTGTCGTAACATGATAAAAGTTTTAAAAGAAATTCTAAAACAGAATACAAAGCTTTGACTCAGCTAAAGCTGCAAGAGCACAGTATACAATTTTATGTAAACATTGATCAAATTTCACTGTGACACCGAAACAATCGATTGCAAATAAATACGCTTATAAATACCCAAAACATAGGATTTATTAGAGAGAATATCGAACTAAATACTCTGTATATTAATGTACTTATAATTATTTATTCTTCATTGACATGTTCACAGGGGCCGACATATCGATTTTGACTGGGAGGGTGTAATCGCGAAATGAGACCGACCCACTGCTGAAATGTGAATCCGGACCGACTCTTGGTGAGTTGGTGACTTGGTGTGTTGCAATAAAATTGAGTACAAAGCATCGAAATTGATGTCATTTATTAAGAATATTGCAAGAACACGTACAGTTTGCTGTGAAACGTTATACTTTTATTAATTAAGTGTCCGCGCTTAGTCAGGTTTGCCCACGGATTAGCGATTTCGTCTGAAGATCAATCGTGTCTGTTAGATCGTGCTCACGCAAGAGTCAAGAGTTCACCAAAGCATTCCTGGTTCATTACTGAAAGCATAACAGTTTTCACTGATTTCAGGGCGCGTAACTATAGGATTTTTGATTGACCGAGACACTTCTGGGGGGGTCTGGGGGCATGCTCCCCCAGAAAATTTTTGATTTTCTAAGGCTTAGAAACGCTATTTCCTGCATTCTGGGAGCAGTTCAAACGAAATATCAATTTCATAAACAGTGACACAATGACTATAATTTATACTGTAGTTTGCCCCCAATCCTGAGGCTAAGAATTACAAATATTTTTGGTCGAACATCATTGATCAGGTGCATAATAAAAAAGTGTTTGTGCTCAATTGTTGTAATATTTGGGCGCTGGCCCGCACTTTTGTTATTGGGGTACTTGTGCACCCAAACAGCCTCCCATTTCTTACGTCACTGTAGGGCAAGAATAATGCTTCTTTACATAGAGAGAACTACTGTCTGTCATTGAACTTGTACTCGATTGACTCATATACCTATAGTTATGGGCCTGACTGTAAGCAACAATTGGAAACATCGCCTAGTCAGTGGAAACAATTTTTCGCTCCGTGATTTCAGATAAACCAGTGCGTTGTTCACTAATCGAATTTCTTGATTGCAGTAGGCACATAAAACTCTTTGGTAACAAAATGCATATGCATATCGTGTTACATGTGAACATATACTTCCTAATATAACTCAGCTAGAAAGTCGTTTTTGCATGCACTTTGCATCTTAAAAATATAGTTTAGGGACCGGAGAAATATTGTAACTAATGTTAACTATTTTGATCGAGATTCATCGCATTTTGGAGTCTGATTTTGGGGGGTTGAAATTTTCGCTAATATAGAATATCACCCTGAATGACCTTGCAGAATCTAAATTCCAAATAAAAGTGCCAACACATAATCGTGACATATAGATATCTCCATGTTTGGAAAGTAAATGGAAAATTCCTCCCCTGGCGCGTGTTTTGACTGATAATTCGTTCATAAACTCGCGAAATAAGTACGTAATATTTCTTCATACTATTTCTGTTTGAGCAAATTTTCAACTCAATACTCAATAGTCTGAGTCTATCTCGAGTTTCGAAAATATTTAATTTGCTTCGCAAAGCACTGCATGTAAACAAACGCATAATTTTGAGACCAACTGCACGTAGTTTGAGACCGACTGGGTCATTTCCCTGGGGGGGTGAACCACCACCAAGATATTAACGTCGACCAAAAATATATATTAGCAGAAAATTTTAATTAAAAGAGGAGTATTTATTTTATAATAACACTAAAATCAGGTTTTCATTTGGTCTGGGTGATTGTAACCATGTTTAACGGCAGAGTATTAGTGTGTGGAGGCAGGTGCCGTTTGTCGTCCAAGGCTGTAACTAGGCTTGATGGCACGAAGTATTGCCAGAGCAGCTGCGCAGCAGCAATGAGAACAACAATCAGTAATATTAGTAGCAAAAGGAGATAGCCATGACCATTCTGTCAAGGCATACATACCTCCGGCACCAGTCACATTGACAAGTCAGTGGAAACGAAATACAATGTATAATGGTCCATACATCCCATTTTATGTGAGATTAAAAATTATATAAAATAAAATGACATACTGTTAGATAAAATCCTCTAGAATGAACATGGGTGGGTGGGTATTTGGAGAAAAGGTATCGAAGCGCTAAACTTGCTGCAGTTAGGCAAAGCATACAATGGCAGAATGAATACCCAGACCGAAGCACGGATCACAAGGTGCGAAACAACTCCCTTTGATCGATATGATGTCACAGACTTCCCTCAGCGGATGTAGCCTGCACAATACATCCGCCGTTAACCTTGCTTAAATGTATTTAACCACACCAAGATAGCTGATGTAATAATACATTGTCAATTTATCTCTGCAATCAGTAAATACTTATTTGCATACAGCACACGAAGGACAAGATAAATCCAGACTATTTCACATCATAGTCTTTCAAAACATGGTTTGGAAACTCTGCTAAAGTCTTTGTTCTATCTTTTTGTTCGCGTTTATGCAGTTTTGTGCGCGGTGCACGGTCAATGAACACATTGTATTTCAGTATAATGAACGAATCATCCAATAGCAACGTTTCAGTTCAGTCATTCAACCATGCTATTTAAATATTAATAAACCTAAAACAAAGGATGTGCACGGTGTAAGGTAAGGTACGGCTCAACATAAAATCCCAGCTCATTAAAACCGCTTTGAAGTTTACCGAGTTTCCAGACCATGTCTCGAAAGACTATGTTCACATCAGTGACCATGATTTAGTCGCAACATTTACAACCAATTGGATACCAGGCTTATTAAGCAAATTCCTTCAAATTTAATTGCAACCCCCCCCCCCATTTTCTTGAAAAAATTTAATAGCCCCCCTTCTAGTAATTTATTTATACATATGGCCCCCACCCTTATTTTTTCCCTCCCCCCTTCCATAAATAATGACCGGTCCCTAAGCAAATGTTTTGCCGAATACAACACACAACAGAAATTTTCTGAGGATTCTGCCTTTTCTTGTTGATATGTAGAACTAAACCCGCGAGACTGTGTCGTTGAGTGAGCTTCGAGAAGAACACCTGTCGTCTATTAACGTTTTAAGAGTTTAATTTCAAACGTCCAGCCAGGTCTTATTAATAACTTCGTCCCTTACAATAACCGTTATGACGTATTTTATGAAAAATACATGCCAATAAAAACTTCGTTTCATGGTAGTCCTTTGTGTTGCTTTGTTCACACCCCTTATATTGTTTTGAACTCGAACGCCACATTTGCCTTCCCTACCCCACATAAGTCCCAAATGTTATCTCCCAAAAACTGGGAGACACGTGACCAGCCTGGATCAGGGTGTTTCCTCCAGCGAGGCGCGTAGTGGAAAGAGCCTGGGTACGAGGTTGCGCCTATACTTGCATAGAACAAGCAGAACGACCAATTTTTGTGCCTAGCCAGTAAAGCCGGAGCCTGCATCTTTAAGCAATGCATGACGTGGAGTAAATTTCTCATCTGCAAGCATATAAATCCAAAAATATAAATTTCCTGTATAACATGAAACGTCCTAACGCTAAAGCCGGTTACAGACGAGCAAGTTTTCTATGACAAGTCTTTATGTGACAAGTTTTATTTGCTTGTAACTTTGACATTTTTTTCTACGACAAGTGCACTTGTTCACAAGTCAGCATGCTAGCTTTTGAAGAAGTGCACTTATCATAGAAAAATTGTCAAAGTACAAATTTTATTTGTCTGTATGGGTCAGCAAAGAAAACTTGTCAAAGTAATCTGAGCATTTGATGTGATTGGCCAGCGGACTATTATAATTTTTCTGTCATGGCGGCGATAAACACCTTTCTCTGACACGTTCACACCAGTAAATAAAACTTGTCATATGTCAAATGAGTTGCATATACACACCTGCACTTGGCAAATAAAACTTGTCACATAAAAACTTGCATTGATAACTTGCTCGTTTGTAATTAACCGGCTTAACTGCAAACATCAATTTTGACACAAGAGAATTTGGATTTGCAAAAGGACCCTGGTTGTATATAAGTGTTATGGCATTCAATATTATAAGGTAAGGAAACTGACTAAAAGATGTAAGGAAATTTTCTGTAAAGTTATTTCATTCCGTATGTAATACTGTTTATTCCTTAGTTAAGTCTTTCAGTCTCAAAATGTGACAAATTGTATAATAAATTCTAGTCAGTAAAAATATTATTGCCCAGCAAATAACTCGTAAAAGAGTCATATTCAAAAAACATTTGGTATATAAATTTATTGAGTAACGTTTTGTCACATCACAAGCGACATCATCAGACTAAATACAGTTAAGCTATTTCATCTATTTTATAACAAATTTTGAAAAAATATATGATATACAATTACAAACAGTTAAAAAGTTAAAATTAGAAATATACAATGTTCATGGTATATTGACATGTACAAGATAATGAGATAAGTGAAAGATATAGATAAAAAAAAAGGAATGTCCTTTTTTTTTAATTGATTCGAATTGCAGACAAGCATTTAAATTGATAATGAGATAAGTGAAAGATATAGATTTAAAAAAAGGAATGTCCTTTTTTTTAATTGAATAATGAATTCGATTTCCGCCTGGTGTTTCTATTGCTGTATAATAAATGTTTCGTAGCATGGCCATGGGATGTGCAAATGATGTCTGCTGGAAAATCTACGCAAAAATTTCATCGTCCTAAAAACGAAGGAATTGGGAAATTGTAGAATCGAGTCAATAAATTCATAGTCCCGAACACTGCGTATTGTTTGGCTATTCAGGCCGGTATATTGTTATGTTAGCCTGCTTATCATTATGACAAATAAGGATTCCACTTAACGAAAAATGTACTAATATTTAATTTAATTCATTTAATTAAGACATACTGTATATATAAGCTAATATACTTTAAAATCGAGAGCTTAATTTAAAACTTACAATATACATGCAGGAAATACGGCAGATTAATTTTTAATGATGGGTAGGGAGATACATTTTTCTAAGCTGATTTAGGTCATGAAACTGCTTTGACAGTAAGGACAAAAGAGAATCAACAACGACACCCAAGCATTCAATTTATTTTAATTTCTATGAATGTCTGCTAAGACGAGCTCTATATGCATTTATAACGATATATAAGGTTCTTCGCCGCTTCTTCTAACGGTATTTTCACGCCAGGTTTAAGACGCATTAAACTCGCAACCATCGCAAATGTCGCTAGAATAGTTTCAGGTTTTTCTTTAGTAATTCCAGAAGTGTATTCTACCAATCATGAGCTGAAAATCCTCGCGTGAGATGTAGCCATCTTGGTTGATATCCATTCTTTGCATGCCTGTTCTCATTTTTCTTCAATGAAAGGCGTTCTGCTGCTCAGTTGCATTCATGTTAGTGAATTCACAGTGATTTCGTGAAGGTTTGAAAATTGGTTGTATGGCAAGCAATATGTGATCTTTCTTAAGGAATTATTATTATTATTATTATTTACATACATATATATCTTATTTACACACATATGCAACGGTAGCCCTTCAGCAAGTTTATCTACAGTTCCTTGTAGCTGATTTTCAAGGGGCCGTTGATTAATAACAAGGGAAGAAAATAATGAAAATATACGAATATATATATATATATATATATATATATATATATATATATATATATATATATATATATATATATATATATATATATATATATATATATATATATATATATATATATATATATATATATGACACACGAATAATCCCCCCTTCCTTCACTCAGTCCTCCCACCCACCCTTATAATAAAACATTAAAAACTTTAACAATCTACGTTTGTCTGTCTCGGAGCAGCGCTTTAAATCTTGTTAATGTTATACCATTATCTTTAAGTTCTGTTGGCAGTTCATTCCAAATCTTTACTCCTGAGTAGCCGATACTTTTTTTAAGAAAATTAGTTTTAGGCTTTTTTATCGAAAAGTCACAATCGTTATTGCGTAAATTATAATTTTCATTATTTTTCACATTAAAGATATCAGTAATTGTTGTCAGGTATTTGCCATTTTTGACTTTGTACATAAAAACTGCCTTATTCTCTCTCCAATTTTCTATCAGTGGCTGCCAGCCT
>CACRXK020017617.1:0-10504 GCA_902702795.2 Paramuricea clavata
TACATGAATTCAACAACCCCTCGCCTATATTCTCCAAACATTGTTTCAACATAAAGTATTCGTAATTACGCCAACATTGAACGCAGGCTCGCGTTGCTTTGACGTCATGTTGTCCTGGCAACACTATAATTTTTTTAAAACTTTTTTGCGCAAACCTCAAACCTGATTTTGGTTTTGGTTTCTATGTGCTTTATTTTAATGTAAAATTGAAAACGTAACTCTACGGAAAACGTTTTTAAATGTGAATTGAAATTAACTGATTTTTGCCGATCGCGATATTAAACTTGAGCTAACTTGTTACTCACAATTTGATATCAAGTAAATTTAATTCGTACAGAAAGCTAATGAAAATAATTTGCTTTCCTTTTTATGATGAACTTCTACAAAAGTTAATTTAACAATGAAAATTGCGCATACAATCCATAGGAAAGACTTGAACAACAAGAACAAAGTCTATAATATTAATACAAAGTCATACATAAACAATTGAAACACATGACGTGCGCTGATTCGTGATAGACCGCGCGGTGATGGCGTATAAGGGGACCGAAACTGACGTACTATATGGCGTGGCAATTGACCGCGCAGTGATGGCGTATAAAGGGACTGAAACTGACGTACTATATGGCGTGGAAATGGCGTGGAGAGCTGACGCCGCTCCTCACGCGTTGCCCACGAGAGGCTTCACTTTTTAACTGCCAAATGACTGAATGTTATCATTCCAGGTAAATAGATTGAGTTCACTGCTGTAGACTTCGCCATTGCGTTCCTTTCCCCGGGTGAAAATATCCGGGGCGAATTATTACCCTCTTGCCCCGGGCTAACGCCCGGGCTTACGTTGGCTCGGGGATTAACACAAATCCCTCATTAATAGCTAAATTTATTTCAAGATAGTCTAAGGTACCATAATGTAGGCTGATGTAGGCTAAGGTAGTCTAAGGTAGGCTAAGGTAGTCTAAGGTACCCTAAGGTAGTCTAAGGTACGCTAAGGTAGTCTAAGGTACCCTAAGGTACCCTAAGGTAGTCTAAGGTCCCCTAAGGTAGTCTAAGGTAGGCTAAGGTAGTCTAAGGTACCCTAAGGTACCCTAAGGTAGGCTAAAGTAGTCTAAGGTATTCTAAGGTAGTCTAAGGTAGGCTAAGGTAGTCTAAGGCACACTAAGGTAGTCTAAGGTAGGCTAAGGTAATATAAGGTACTCTAAGGTAGTCTAAGGTACCCTAAGATACTCTAAGGTATGCTAAGATAGTCTAAGGTAGCCTAAGGTAGTCTAAGGTAGGCTAAGATAGTCTAAGGTAGTCTGAGGTAGTCTAAGGTAGACTAAAGTAGTCTAAGGTAGTCTAAGCTAACCTAAGGTAGTCTAAGGTAGGCTAAGGTAGTCTAAGGTACCCTAAGGTAATCTAAGGTACCCTAAGGTAGTCTAAGGTACTCTAAGGTAGTCTAAGGTAGTCTAAGGTAGTCTAAGGTAGGCTAAGGTAGGCTAAGGTAGGCTAAAGTAGTCTAAGGTAGTCTAAGGTAACCTAAGGTAGTCTAAGGTACCCTAAGGTTGTCTAAGGTAGACTAAGGTAGTCTAAGGTGCCCTAAGGCACGCTAAGGTACTCTAAGGTACCCTAAGGTAGTCTAAGGTAGGCTAAGGTAGTCTAAGGTAGTCTGAGGTAGTCTAAGGTAGGCTAAAGTAGTCTAAGGTAGTCTAAGGTACACTAAGGTAGTCTAAGGTAGGCTAAGGTAGTCTAAGGTAGTCTTAGGTAGTCTAAGGTAGGCTAAAGTAGTCTAAGGTAGTCTAAGGTACACTAAGGTAGTCTAAGGTAGGCTAAGGTAGTCTAAGGTAGTCTGAGGTAGTCTAAGGTAGGCTAAGGTAGGCTAAGGTAGTCTAAGGTAGGCTAAGGTAACCTAAAGTAGTCTAAGGTAGGCTAAGCTAGTCTAAGGTACCCTAAGGTAGTCTAAGGTACCCTAAGGTAGTCTAAGGTAGTCTAAGGTAGTCTAAGGTAGGCTAAGGTAGTCTAATGTACCCTAAGGTAGTCTAAGGTAGTCTAAGGTACTGTAAGGTAATCTAAGGTACCCTAAGGTAGCCTAAGGTAGGCTAAGGTAGTCTAAGGTACGCTAAGGTGGGCTAAGGTAAGCTAAAGTAGTCTAAGGTATTCTAAGGCAGTCTAAGGTAGGCTAAGGTAGTCTAAGGTAGTCTAAGGTAGGCTAAGGTATTCTAAGATACCCTAAGGTAGTCTAAGGTAGGCTAAGGTAATGTAAGGTACCCTAAGGTAGTCTTAGGTAGGCTAAGGTAGGCTAAGGTAGGCTAAGGTAGGCTAAGGTAGGCTATGGTATCCTAAGGTACCCTAAGGTAGGCTAAGGTACACTAAGGTACCCTAAGGTAGGCAAAGGTAGGCTAAGGTAGTCTAAGGTACCCTAAGGTAGTCTAAGGTAGGCTAAGGTAATCTAAGGTAATCTAAGGCAGGCTAAGGTACCCTAAGGTAGTCTAAGGTACCCTAAGGTAGACTAAGGTGGGCTAAGGTAGGCTAAGGTACCCTAAGGTAGGCTAAGGTAGGCTAAGGTAGGCTAAGGTACCTTAAGGTAGGCTAAGGTACCCTAAGCTACCCTAAGGTAGGCTAAGGTAGGCTAAGTTATGCTAAGGTATGCTAACGTACAGTAAGGTATGCGATTTGTAAAGTATTGTATGCCTATTTCGGTTGCTCATATAGCGAGAAAGCGCCCAAAATGGCGGGGACTTTCGTGGAGTGAGCAAAATGTTTTCAACAATTTCGTGAACATTTTGAACCAATTGTACCTGTTTTCTATGGATTTTGGATTGTGTGTAACTGTGGACATTCCTGCTAGTTTATTTAATGCGTTTTTCTTGGTGCACGGCTCTGAAAGTCCGAAATTTGGATCGTGGAATTCCCGTGCACGATCATAATATACTGAATCTGAATATAAACGAGCCAAAGACAATTTCAAGGTAAAAGGTTATAACTTAAACTGCACAACGTAGTTTTAATAAATAACTACTTTATGAGAAGCATATTGGTGTCATATCGATATGAATTTTATCGAACAACAGTCCGTGAAAACTGCAGTGTACTCAGTGTGAAATATGATATTGTATTTGTATAAATGCCTATTACAGTAATGGCGCAATAGCCAATAAGGATAAAAATACCACCGTTCGATTCAGCATAAGAAATTGCACTTACGGATGCCAAATGTATCACTAAACAACAGTATTCTAACGATTTATGGACTTTGAAAATCAAGCGACATTTTTATTTTTGGCAAATTACTCGCCGTTAATTGTCCGACCTTGTATTTGACCTTGTATTTGTAATGCCTAATAGTAATAAGTAATGGCGGATAAAAATATAAGAAATTGTACTTATAAGAAATTGTACTCAACGTAAGAAATTGTACTTATATATGAATGAAAAATTGTACCTACGGGTTTCAACTGTATTACTAAACAACTGACAACAGTATTCTAGCGATTTATGGCGTTTGTCTTTGAAAGGCAAGCGAAATTGTATTATTTGTTGACAAATCGCTCAAACCTAAAATTATATAAAATGCAATATGTTTGATCCTTGATAACTTTGGTATCGTTGGTTTTCTCTTTTTCGGCCGTATAACAGTGGATTCGTCTCACTTCTCTCTTCATTTTGATAATATTTCGAGCCCAAAAGCCCAAAAATATTTTAGTTTGGACGTTTTAAACTAGCGGCCAACAGAAGAATGTAGCGTATTACAAAATACAATTTTTAATACTTGTGGGCCATAAACGCCGGAAATTTTATTTGTACTTGTAGCACAGAATAGCCTGTAGGGTACCGCATTTTAGTGTGTTAAGCTTTCGCACTCGTATTCGACTTTTCCGCTTAGCTCGGGGTCAGGCTTAGATCTTAATAGACCTTTCCCCTTTTCAGTGAAATTTTGATCTAGATTAGCCTGGACAAACCACAGGCGGCCCAATCTCGCAAGGGTCAGTATAGACTTACAGTATAAATGTATATTATATTAATGTATATAATAGTAAAAATATGTCGTAAAATATAAATTTTAAAATGAAATTGACTTGCCTATTCGATAGTGTGTGTTCTCCTTTTATTCCTCCTTTGCTGGACTAATATTTTCCAAGACTTTGTACTCGATGTTACTAGTATACATGAAACATGATAAAGGCTAACGATTCCCGATCGTCGATACGACGGCACGGCACTTCGAATCGAAAATTCTCACACTCAAATCGCTTTATTCTCAAAAAAAAATCGCCAGCATGTACAGCAAATGCCGTTCTTCGAAAATACAGAGGTATTTTGGCGAGATGTACAAGTTTTGGACTATATTTTAACAATGGAAATCAAAACCCATTTTATATTGAACTTACCCGGACCGAAAATTACTACGGCGAACGTCTGCGCAACCAGGCCTCCTTTACCGTTGGATTTACAGGGGGGGAAGCAGATATTTCCGGTAACAGCCAGCCAATCGCGGCCGCGTAGCGACTGTTTACATTATTTGAAATTTGATATTCAAAATAAAAACTCCTTCGATCGGATACTGTATAAAACTCGAGATGTTGTCGAAGAAAAGAAAATTAAACGACGGAGATTGAAGAAATTTAAGGAAGAAGTAATATACAGCAGCTCTTTGTTGGAAAGTATGGTAGAATATGATACTTTAATTCGAAATATTATCGTGAATATATTAATGGCATCCTCCCCCCTGTAAATCCAACGGTAAAGGAGGCCTGGTTGCGCAGACGTTCGCCGTAGTAATTTTCGGTCCGGGTAAGTTCAATATAAAATGGGTTTTGATTTCCATTGTTAAAATATAGTCCAAAACTTGTACATCTCGCCGAAGTACCTCTGTATTTTCGAAGAACGGCATTTGTTGTACATGCTGGCGAATTTGTTTGGAGAATAAAGCGATTTGAGCGTGAAAATTTTCGATTCGAAGTGCCGTGCCGTCGTATCGACGATCGGGAATCGTTAGCCTTTATCATGTTTCATGTATACTAGTAACATCGAGTACAAAGTCTCGGAAAATATTAGTCCAACAAAGGAGGAATAAAAGGAGAACACACACTATCAAATAGGCAAGTCAATTTCATTTTAAAATTTATATTTTACGACATATTTTTACTATTATATACATTAATATAATATACAATTTATACTACAGTATAAGTCTATACTGACCCTTGCGAGATTGGGCCGTCTTTGGACAAACATTTCATCACAGCTAGGAAGAGCATTGCAGAATTAGTAATATTCCGAAGTTTCGTTGCAAAAAGTTGTAAAATGCGGATAATATAGCCTTGCGAAGCTTGCCGTTTTCAGTCATTTTGCAGTACAAACGGAAAATTGATAATCAGATAATGAAACTGATGGTCAATTTCCCATTTGTAATACAAAATGACTGAAAAACGGCAAACTTTGCATTGCTATATTATCTGCATTTTAAATATGACTAATTTTGTCATGCTCTTTCAAGCTGCAGGCGCAGAATAACGTGCACATAAGGGCGACTTCTTTGTTTTTCCTATGATTTTCTTATGATTTTGGCAGATTTTGACGTAACCGTAATTCGTCACCAAATGCTGACGTCATCAAATGCTGACGCCATTCACCCCCCTGATAATATTCAAAATGGCGGACGTCCCGGGGTGAATGCCTCTCAAACCCGCACTGGCTAGGACCATGGCGTCAGCATTTTGATGATGAATCATGGCGTGGGAGCGGTTACTCGAGTCGACCTTCTGTGTGCATTATTCTGTGCTGCAGGGCCGCCGAGAGCTTGACGGGGGCCCGGGGCAAATTTTTCTTAGGGGACCGTATTGAAAAAAAATTTCCGGACGAGTACGTTGTACATGCTTTTGTGGGAAATTACTGCAAATTTTTCATACCAAATTTCGGTTCTTTGCCCGAAAAAAACAGATATTGTGACACAAAAACGGAAATATTTCGCGCAAAAAATGACTGATGCCCAACAAAAAATTTCTAGGGACCCCCAGAACCTCGTGGCCCGGGGCAATCTCCCCCCCCCCCTTCTCGGCGGTCCTGTCAAGCTGTGATAAAATTTCTGTCCACGCTAGTCCAGATCAAAATTTCACTTAAAAGAGGAAAGGTCTATAGAAATATCTCTGTACTGTATCTGGCATCATATAAAGTAATGTGCGTATTTGTACAGCCCCAGCGAGTTAACGCTCCATAGAGCGTCTTGTTCGAATTTAAAACGAATCGTTGTACTTTAGTACAGTTTTTTTTCTCGATTATTCGTATAAGTTGGCTCGACCGAGCGCAATGGCGGCCACAAGACAATTAAAGCAGCAGATTACAGATTTATTAATGAACGATAAAAGCATTCTAAATTCGATTGCTGAGGTAGTCTCCTTAACCGCAACAATTCAAAAGATTGCTGTTAATATTGTCCAGAACACTGAATTTGTCAAGTCCGTCACGAGCAAACTTGGTAATCAAAAGGACGCCATCAAGCAAGAGCTATATGAGTCAATTTTGTTTGATAGCAGTGAGGACAAGAATAAGATAAAGCAGCTTGAGGAGCTCTGCAATGAATTGCAAAGAAAAAACAAAGATTTAGAGTGGGAATTCGAAAGTCTCGAACAGTATGGTCGACGTAACTGCTTACTCATTCATGGAGTTGCTGAACGGTCAAATGAATTGACAGAGGATACGGATGCCATAGCTATTGACATTGTCAGAAACAAGCTAGGTCTGGAGATTGAAAGGACGCAACTAGACAGATCGCATAGACTTGGGAGAAGAAATATATCACAAACAAGATCGAAGCCTCGTCCAATTATTTTAAAATTTGTATCGTACAATGTAAGAAGCGAAGTCTTTCGTCGAAAGCGGAGACTTAAAGGGTCTGGCTTGGGCGTAACAGAAAGTCTGACAAGGAAGAGAATGGATCTATATTCAACAGTAAATAATCATTCAAATGTCTCATCCGCATGGACTTTAGACGGTAGGATTATTGCGTTGAGAAACGATCAAAGAAAAATAATTGTTGAATCTCATAAAGATTTAAGCAAACTGTAGACGGATTAATTTGTCTTCTTCTATGAAGTTAACCGTATTGGAGTACTTTAGCTGAATTTACTCATATAAATTCTAGTTTTTGTTAGTTTCTATACGTTTTGTGTGATTATTTAAGAGAGCCTAGGCTGGTGCTTTATTGATAGCCCAGTAAACTCGATTGCTTGTCTCTGAAGGTTCTGCTTCAGTTATTGCATATTAATAAGTCTTTGTCTTTTTGTTTGTTTGTTTGTTTGTTTGATTCATTAGTATCATTTATTGTTTTATTCCCTGCTATGCATGTCTTGTTCAAAATGTGGTGTGAATATAAATGTCGGTAGCAGGAGTAAAGAGTATTGTTTGTTCCCTAGATTAGACATAAGCACTTCACCAACAAATGTACCACATCTCACGAGATCTGACGTTGATCATCACATGCCAAATGATATTAATTTTAATTATTGCAGCTCGCATGAATTCCATGACAACCAAGAAATAATTCATTGTCTCAGTGAACGCAATTCGTTCTCTGTACTTAATTGTAACATTAGAAGTTTGGCTAAAAATTTTGATAATTTTCATAATATGCTTAATGAATTAGATGCTGAATTTTCGGTCATCGGACTTACTGAAATCAAATTAAAATTTAATCAAGACCCAATTATAAATTGCAATTCACCTGGCTATAAATTTATCTCTCAACCAAGTTATTCTCACAGTGGATGAGTTGGGTTTTTCATTAAAGATAATTTAAAATTTAGAATAATGAATGACTTAACTGCATAGAAGGACGAATTTGAGGCAATTTGGATAGAAATAGAAGGAAATAATAAACAAAATATGACATGTGGATTAGTCTATAGACATCCTAATGGTGACTTGGACAGTTTTCAAAATTATTTAAACTCTGCCATAGATAAAATTCATAGACAAAATAAACAGTGCATAGTAATGGGCAATTTTAATCTGGATCTTCTTAAATTTGAATCTCATGCTGGCACTGACGAATTCATGAACAATCTAGGAACCCATTTCTTTCAGCCGCACATTCTTCAACCGACACGCATAACAAATCACTCGGGGACCTTAATTGACAATATTTTCTGTAATTTCTTAGAGCACTTCACAATTAGTGGCAATATAGTATATGATGTTACTGACCACTTACCTAATTTTCTTATTATCAATAAATTTTCATGTCTAACTTCTAATATCAAGATATATAAAAGAGACTATTCTAAATATAATGAAACTGATTTGATAAATCAAGTTGAGGCAATTAACTGGCAAAACCTTTTTCTTAGTCATGGTGCTGACCCATCGAATATGTTTGATTCCTTTTATAGCGAAATTTCTTCTATTATAGATAAGAATATTCCTATTAAGGTATTATCAAGGAAAGAACGTAAAGTTCAGTCTAAACCGTGGGTAACTCCTGGTATTAGGAAATCTATCCACATAAAGAATATGTATTACAAAAAATATTTAAGAACTAAATCGCAAAAGTTTTATTCAAGATTTAAGAAATATAGAAATAAAATAAATCATTTAGTGAGAATGAGTAAAAACAATTATTATAACAACTATTTCAATAATCATTTGAATGACTCCAAATTGGTATGGAAGGGAATCAGACAAATAATATACATGAAAGCTCCAACTTCTAGTGCAATTCCGACAAAGATTATAAATAATGGGCAAGAAATTACTGAAACACAAAAAATTGCAGAAGCTTTTAGCAAATATTTTGCAGAAATTGGTGATAAACTTGCCAGTGATATTCCCAATGTCTCTAAATCACCATTGGAATATATTGATAGTCAAACTTCCGATAGTTTTTACATATACCCTACCACTTCATACGAAATTGAAAGAGAAATTATGGCTCTAAAAACTAGCAAGGCAGTAGGACCATGTAGTGTACCTATAAAAGTGTTAAAGCTTCTTCAAAATGTCATAGCTAAACCCCTGGAAATTTTGTTTAACACCTCTTTTTCAACTGGTATAGTCCCTGAAAACTTTAAACTAGCTAGAGTCTTACCAGTATTCAAAAAGGGGGACCATACTAACTTGAATAACTATAGACCAATTTCACTTCTCTCTGTCTTCAACAAATTATTAGAGAAACTTATGTATAATAGGCTTATTGCTTATCTCCAAAAGAAAAATATACTCTATGACAAACAATTCGGATTCCGCTCGCAGAACTCGACTGAGCATGCTATCCTGACTATCATTGATAAAATTCAAAAGGCTATTGAAAATAGGAACTATTCTTGTGGAATATTTCTGGACTTTAGTAAAGCCTTTGATACTGTGCATCATGGAATTCTAATAAATAAGTTAGAAAAGTATGGTATCAGGGGAATTGCTAATGACTGGTTTGCCTCTTACCTTACTGGTAGGAAACATTTTGTATCCATGAATAATATATCATCTAATCTTAATGACATAAATTGTGGTATACCTCAAGGATCTGTTTTGGGGCCTCTTTTATTTCTATTATGTATTAATGATTTTTATAAATGCTCAGAATTATTTGATTTTCATCACTTTGCTGATGATTCCAATTTATTCTATGAAAACGAAGATATATTAGATCTGGAATCGAATATTAACTCATTAACGCCCAATGCGCCCGTATGCGCCCTGAGATTGACAAGTGGGTAACGGACAATGCGCCCGAATGCGCCCTGGCATGACACCTTAACTTGCGGGCATGATATTTGAGCACGTGTTTATCGGGTTGCCTAGCAACGGATACGAAAATAGAACGTGAAATTCGAGCTTTTCAACGGTGTATCATGCAAGAAAATCGGTCAGAAACTCGCAAAGGTTTTCAAGTTTAAAATCTTAGTTTTCCAAAAATAATGAATAATGGCGATTCTGTTACAAAGAAAGATTTTACAGCAAGTTTTAAAAGCAAGAAAAGAAGAGGTTTCTGAATCAACTACAACGAAAATTTGGCATGAAAGGAAAGCGAATGTTTGACGTTTTGGGGCCAAGTTTTTCTGTGAACCATGCGCGAGATTTTCAGCCAAAAAGATGAGGATTTCTCCAAACTTTATTAAAAATAGAAGTCGGAAATCACAAGAAAGATGAACACGGAACACAAGTGAGCAGATACGATTTTTTAAATGGTATTTTTGAGTAGAAATATGCGACTGCATTAATGTTCGTTGAATCTAGTTTAAAGTTATCTTTTTAGACGAACTGTTTATGCAAATTTGGGCACAATTTCGACTGTTTTCGTAACCCCATTGTTGGTCTTCTTGTTCAAGTTGTTATTTTAGCTAAAGTATGTTTCAAACGACACCAGATTAAATTACTGTGTGCGCACGTGCCCTATTTGGCAAGAATACTTCGAGTATTAAATTACACTAAGTAAGTAGGGTACTCCAAAATCACTGTTATATCTATTTTCATCAATTTAGTCTTAAAATGACAACTCGTTTCAGACATATTGTGGTTTGAAATAAGTGTATTG
>CACRXK020017618.1:0-10504 GCA_902702795.2 Paramuricea clavata
AATTTGCATGTTATCCTTGTTTACCTAACTTCTTTAAGACAACACACAAAGACCAAGACCGAAAAAGTCATATTTAATGACTGCTCTATGTCATCTGCCACGACCATATTGAAGATTGCTAGTTCTAAAACTGATGCAGGTTGAACGGCTTAGTTGGAGTGAACTGGTACCTCACATAGGAATAGAAGAGGTTAACGACGAGCTCGATAAGCGAACTACCAGAATATTTGACGATTTACGTCAAGTGGCCTCCGTTTGCAACGAAGATGGAACTTTAATTGTAAGACTAAAAGCACGGAAAAATGAATTTATTTTGGCACGCGATCAATATCTCAGGACAGTTCTACATCTTGCAGCCGGCATTGGACACACAAGACTTTTAAAGTGTTTGGTACACGCAGGAGCACCTATAAATGTTCGTGACGGAATTGGCCAGACTGCTCTAACTATATCGCTTCACAAAAATAATGATGCAGCGAGTGTCTTTCTTATCGAAAGTGGCGCTTGTGTTCAGGAATACTACTACGAAAATACTGTTTCTCCACTGGCAATTGCAAAGTTGCACAAAAATGATATCGTCGAATTTCTGGAGAAACGTATCGGAGACGAAAAAAGAGTGTTAGATCACGTTTCTAAATTTTTTCCTAAGAAAATTTCTGGTTCACCCGTGGATATGAATGTTGATCATGTCAACCATAAAGAGAATTTTTCACGTGCACTGAACATAAACATTGGTGACCAAAAAAACACGGTGACTGTTATTGGTTGTGCTAACGCTTGCCCTGATATTTATGGTTGCCACACCCCAGGTACGGGAGATTTTCATAATCGCGGATACCTTAATGAGACAGTGGCCAGAATAGGAGGGCAAGGAGGTTTTTGGCATGTTGTCGAAAACGTTATGAAGAGACCAACAGTTAACCCGACGTCCTTCAAGCAAAAATTCAAGGACAACAATTATAACAATAACGAGGAGGCACTATACGACTACGAGGACGGATTGAGTATCGCTATGATTAAAGAATTTGAAAAATCCTCCTTTTTTCCAAGTAAGTCCGATCTGGCTTCTTGTCTTCTTAAAACTGGTAACCACAATAACGTTTTATTGTCAAAGTTTAAAGAGTGGCAGGAAAGCTCAAAAGGAGACGCGATATTTAACTACCAAGTAAATCTTGTAAATGATCTTATTCCACTAAGCCGATGGTACAAAGAATCGATTAGAAATGGTAATGGTCACGCAATCGAGGCTGTGTGGATGCTCTGTCCCGAGTTATATGCCCAAATAGGAAAGACAAACTATAGGGATGAAAGCTTAATTCATATTGTAAATTTCGCTACTAAATGGCCATTAGCTTACAGAAAACTGTTTCAGAGAAATAGAACAGTAAATATAGAAGGAATACAAGGGAAACAACTCGCAGATGACGAGTGGGTTGAAGACCATCTTGTTTACCCAGTGAAAAAGTATGCCAAAGGCCAAACGTCGTTCTCCGTTTTAGAAATGATGTCATGCAGTTCAAATTTGTTGGAGCTGGATAGAAAGATGTATAAATCCCGCGAGGCGTTCAACATTCACAGAACAAGAAGGCACTGTACACCCCCGTCACTGTATGACCAACTAAAGGTAGCCCAGTTTGCTTCAAAGGAAGAGTGGTTTGTGGATAAAGGCCATCCTGTGGTTTATAAATACGCTTGGGGTGAGAATACGTTAAAGGGAGGAGAAGCAGTTTCATCCAGATCCATTGACGCTAGAACGAAGGGAAAAGAAAAACTACAGTTAGAATTTCTTTCCTTTCTTCACAGAAAATTCCCAAATGAAATGAAGTAGTGCATAAATAACTATATGGACTGATGGGTCGGCCTTTTTCAAGGTTTTGCTCAATTATTAGAGGTTCATATTATTTTACAGAACGTAGACAACGAATAGACAGTTCTATTAATACAATAACTTCATATTAACAAAAATTTAAGTAGTTTTGATTTCTTGGGTTACACCCATTGCTTAGAGGGTGTTGATATGGTTTATAATAGAGCTGAAAAAATTATACTGTGTTGTTTATGAAATTTTATGCATATAATACAAATGCATTACAAGCATAAATGTGTCAAATGATGGCGTTTAAGGAGGCATTCTTAAAAAGGGAAAGGTGTGCAATACAAAAAATCCCTATCCCATATTATAATATACCAAGAAAAGCCAATGGTCTTGATATATTTTTCAGGCAGTTTGATCATACAACCCTCAAGCATTTCCTTTTATATATAAAGTGTACATGATGTACATGTGCCTAAAGTTTTTCATACTTTGGGACATATACAGTAGAAGCCAACAGGTTATGTGCATTTGGTCCTAGACAAATGGATATGGATACACTATTTTTCTTTGTTTCTACAGTTTCTGACAAAATATCTTTGTAAATAAGTAAGTGTATGAATTTCTCAAGAAGGATAACAGGAACAAATTGCTTGCTCAGCACACCAAAGTTTAAAAAGCTGTCCAGGTTACTTTCTAGGATACATTTCTGCCTACTTCCAGCCAAAAACAACTTAAGAGTGTTTCCACTTAATTTCTTGCCTGTAAGTTCAATTACTGCCCGAATAACGTTTAAGGCATCTGTTGTTCCATCAGCTGTTACATACTTTCCCCTGCTGCGGCAGTTATCACAACTTGTGTTACATGTAAAACCATCACATTTTTCACCATAATATGTTCTAATTATTTTATGTCTGCATTGTACAGGGTCTTCAAGACAAATGACAATATCACTAAGTGCCTTGTACTGCTGGTCAAAATTATCATGGTGCTTGAACATGCTAATTAAAGCAGTTCTATCACTATATTTGTGATATATGCAGCAGGTTGCGGGTTCTCCATCACGGCCAGCCCTTCCAACTTGTTGGTAATAATCATCAATACTGGTTAGCAACTTGACATGGACAACATATCGAACGTCTCGTTTATCGATGCCCATACCAAAAGAAGAATTTGCAATGATTACATTTACTTCACCACTAATCCATTTTGAAAAGCTTGACTCCTTTACACTCTCAGACAACTTACCATGATATTTCACACAGTTCAAACCTCGTTTCACTAGTTCAGAGTGGATTTTAGTGACATCATTTGAGAGAACACAATATATTATGCCACATGATGCTTGATCTTTTATGTATGAATACAACTCGTCATAAAACTTGGTATTACATTGCCGATCCTTAACTTCAATGAAAAGATTATTCTGGAATACTGTTTCTCGCAGAACTGTTACACTTCCAAACATTTCTTTCAGAACTGCCACTTGAAACTCTGGAACTGTCGCACTCAACAAAAGTTTTGGACATTCAAGACCACTCAGTTTCTGACATACAACCTTATATACTGGTCTAAATGTATCGCCCCAAGATGATATTGTGTGGGCTTCATCAAAAACAAGTCTTTCAATCTCAATAGTTTCAAATTTCTCCTTGAGACATCCTTCATACAGCATTTCTGGTGTTGTAAAAATAAGTTTAAATTGTGGTAATTTGTCTAACTGTTCATTTTGGACAGTCAACGGTACACTTCCAGTGAATTTGCAACAGGAAATATTTAAATCTTGGCAACGAATCACAAGGTCATCAATAAGGCTTTTTGTAGGTGAAACAACAAGCGTTGGCCGGGATGCAAGCACAGCTGGTAGCATAAAAGTCAATGATTTCCCACTGCCCGTTCCCAAAACTCCAAGAACATTTTCTCTTCTCAATGTTGCAGTAATTATTTCTTTCTGAAGTGGTCTAAAGTTATCGAATCCAAAATAATTGTTAAATGTCCTGTTTAATAGCTCCTCTAAGTCATTTGAAATAGTGTTCACGCATTGGTCCAAATTGTTTATATCAGCAGCTGGTTCTGATCTGACTTTCTCGCCGAGTTGACTTGCTGAAGTATTATTTTCACGTTCCACATTTTCGTCGGCTCTCCCAGCGAATAAAGACTTAACAACTATCAGGTCTTTGAATTCTCCTTCATTAAAAAGATCGTAATAAAAAATTCGACCTTCTTCGTCCTCGCAAACGAACGAAACGGATTTTGTGTTCGAGTCTATAAAGCCAAAATAGCATAAACCATATCCAAAACTAACTGCCGCCTCGAATTCTGAACTCGCTTGTACAACAATGTTTACTCCCTGCCCATTTAATACGAAAGACTTTACATTTTCAGGGTCAAGAGGAAGAATTGATTTAAGTTTATCAGACAGCTTCTGAATTTTGCTTTCGCACTCTTCAAACGTCGCCATTTTGTGATAAACAATACTATACTTATGGGAGGAAGGGTGAAGTACAAAGTCCTGTAGGTGAAGTACCCGGTACATAAGGCTCCCGATATGGCAGGCAACTCCGCCTTTTCTCCTCGCCTCACTTTTCCCCCAATTTTCCCTCTTTATCCCTCAACTATCCCTTACTGTAACTATCAAATCAACTATCCCTGACTATCCCTCATGTGTTTCAAGAGTTGCCTGCGGAGGAGGCTATGAAATTACCACGTCTGGTCACACTGCACAGAACATAAAAATATCATATATTTTTAAAATATTCCGATGTCATCTTGTTTTACTTCAGCCCTGTTTTCGCACATTTCATAATTTTCTCTTGTCCAGTCCTAGATTGAGATCAGTTTTTCTTATCTGCGCGTGCGCATTACGTGTTTTGTGCTCACGCGCATGCGTATTTGCAACACAACAATGGCGGTTCATGGATTCCGAAACACGAGGAAGACGTGAACTTTGAAGAGCTTATACTTCAATTTGTGCAACTATTTCGCTTGGGGGGAAGTGGATTCTAACTAAGTAAGTTATAATCTATAGATTCATGTAAAAATTATGTAGTTACACGAGGGGTGCTACGGAATCTGTTTTCTAAGCATATTTTCGACCCTCATCTCACAGCCTATTAGATCAGTAAGCCTCATTGTGTCACTTGCAAGCAAAATTGTATGACCTCTGCGGCAAAATACTTCGAAATTATACTTTTGGAACAGATATTTCGTGGATATAAAACAACGGTCAGTAACACAGTATTATTCAGTGAGACGCAGTTTATTCAAATAAATAGCTCTACCGCGGACAAGCGCTTTTACTCCTCTGGTGGACAAAGGAATACGTTGGCTCAAGTATTGATGTATGATTCAGTGAGAGTGTGAGACGCAGTTTATTCAAATATATCTCTGCCGCGGGCAAGCGCTTTTACTCCTCTGGTGGACAAAGAAATACCTTGGTTCAAGTACCGATGTATGATTCAGTGAGACGCAGTTTATTCAAGTATAACTCTACCGTGGTGAAGCGCTTTTACTCTTCTGGTGGACAAAGGAATACCTTGGTTCAAGTACAGATGTATGATTCAGTGCGACGCAGTTTATTCAAGTATAACTCTACCGTGGTGAAGCGCTTTTACTCTTCTGGTGGACAAAGGAATACGTTGGCTCAAGTACCGATGAAGTTAAATGAAACCGCCGCTGGGGGGAATTATAACAAGATCGAGAGGCTAAACACGAATTCAACAAGCGTCATTTGATATCATTCGTGTATCAATGTATGCACATGTTATCACAGAATTCGGGTATAGTAATTGTCGAACGCCAAATGTATCTACTATTCACGCTAAAACGATCTGTATTTCAATGTCAATTTTATTACCATCTTGAAGTTATTAACCGGCCAGATTGGGCCTCTGATTCGGGGATTGGGTTTTAATAAAGCGTCACATTAAACTGTATTCAATCATGCAAAAGTAGATTATATAAAACTTCCTTTCTAGCTATTTCAGGGCACTCTTTAATAAAACAAACACTAATTTGAACGGTATACATTATCAACACTTTACTGGGCAAAACATAGGAAATCAAGTTCATGTGTGAGAGAAATTTAGGGTCTATTTTATCTACATTTGCGATAAATCGGAAAGTTGGATGACATGAAAGATTGCTACGTACAGTGTATGGTATGTCGATACTCATGAAAATTCATTAATGTCTTATCACTATACTGCATTATCTATTTAGTATACCAAATACATATTCTCACAATTTCTGCTACTCTCATGCATGCATGCATGCATGCATGCATGATTGCATGTTCAATCACAACACTGTGGTTATATACCTGAATTGCATTTTGATCCTGCTATTTTAAAATATTGAACAAGCTATTTTTCTGAGATTAAAGTCACATAATTCGAGAATATATATTATGTCAAGTTCCACCAATCATAATTCAAGTAAAATAAGTGGGGTTAACAAATACATGTTCCAAAATTGTTAATGAATACATTTACATTAAAAATAAATAAATTGTAAGGAAAACAAAAAAAATGATGGTGAGCTTTGTTTGTCGTGTTACCAACCATCCAATCAAGCACTTGTAAGATGGAAGCTTTGTGGGGAAGCTGCTGGTTGTCTTGACCCCATCCAAGTTTCCTGTAAAGATATTGCAGGTTTTTCCTGGCTTCCCAGATGTTCCAGCTGTAGCATGAGTGATGGTAATGCTCAAATATATGTCTTACGATTATCTGGCAGAGCTGTCTTCTATACGATTACAGTTGTGATGTGAGTTGGGTTTTTTCGTCTATGGGGAATACACATGCGTGTATTTGTGGGGATGGAGTTCTCCCAAAGGTCACCTTCAACCCCATAGACTCACACAAATCAATGTATTATACAGTCTATTGTAAAGTAAACAATGACCATCAGGGGGATCTACTACCCCTTGTACATTAAAGTAAACAATGACCATCACGGGGATCTACCATCCCTTGGACATTAAAGTAAACAATGACCATCACGGGGATCTACTTCCCCTTGGACATTTAGGATGCCTATTTCGGGGATCTACTACCCCTTGTGTAAAGTCCAACATGGGGGAATCACGACCCCCAGAGGACATATAATTATATCATAATCATATTGCTGTAATAGTGAGTCTGTGGGGCGACACTTTGGCCACAGTTTAAAGTATAATCAGAGCAATTCTCCTCGACAACCCTTCTCCCAAAACATTGTGTGTGTCATAGTTGTTTTCTTAATTGTCTTAGAATATTTGCTTAACGAATTGGTGCATTAAAGAAACAACTTAGCCAGTATCTCCCTAATTAACCAAACGATTAGTCCGAACTAGAGCGCTCAAAGTAGTTTACTGACTTTCCTTCTCTCAAATACAAGATCGCTTTTATCTTATTCTTACTAATATGTCAGACACATGTGACTCTCCTAAGGTGATCGCACCCATCGGACTCAGCGACCATAATTCCGTTTTATGTATTTAAAAAAAAACGTAAATCATTGAACGGATGCAAGAAAATAAAAATCAGACCCGGTAACAGAGGTGCCAAGACTGCATTTGGAAGATGGCTAACGAACTATAATTGGACTAACCTGTATCATACTGCACTGTGTGAACAAAAACTGGAACTTTTTCAGGATGTTATTCATACCGGCTTAGACAACTTCCTCCCATGTAAAGTAGTTAAAATGCACGACCGAGATAAGCCTTCGATAACTCCGGCATATAAGGAACTTATTAAAAGCAGACAAAAGGCATTTTTTTAGAAAAATGACAAATTGTACCGTCGACTACGTAATCGTGCTAAATGAGAAAGTAAGAACCTTAAATCTGCATTCTTGGAACATAAATTGGAACAATTGAAATGTAATCCTGATCCTAAGAAATGGCGGGACACTGTGAAACAAATAGCTGGCTACCCTAAGAAGAAATCTTTTTCAAGTTTTGTCCTAGGAGACCAAGTCGTCTCTGGAAAGCAACTTGCTGAAAAATTCCGTTACTCGAGATATTCCTCCCCTTAGCCCTATCCCTTCTCCACCCAATTACAAAGCAATTGTACTACTATTCCAACCGAGTACATAATTAGGGAAGAAGACATTTATTATAAATTATCTTCAATATCATCTTCGAAAGCGGCTGGCCCAGATGAAATACCGAATTGGGTTCTAAAAGATTATGCTCCCCTGCTGGCTCCTCCTGTTACTTCAATCTTCAACGCCTCCCTTCAACAGGCGTCTGTTCCCGCGGTATGGAAAAAAGCCGACGTCATCCCTGTCCCTAAAAATAAGGTGCCGAGTGACATTACTAAAGACTTGCGTCCCATCTCGCTTACTGCCACTTTGTCAAAAACGTGTGAACGTTTTGTCGCAGACTAGCTGATGGAGTTGATTGGTGAGAAGATCGATAAACGACAATTTGGATCCCTAAAAAACTCCTCAATAACACATGCATTATTGAGCCTTCTCCATCACTTATTAAACGAAACTGATGTCCAAAAAACGCTGTGAGAATTTTTTTATTGGACTTCTCCAAAGCTTTTGATCATATTGATCATAACATCCTCCTCAGTAAATTATCTGATATGAACATTCCATCGTTAATAACAAACTGGATAAGAAGTTTTCTTACTCGACGAAGCCAACGGGTCAGAATGCCCCATTGTGTGTCAGAATGGCAAATCTTCAACGGTAGATTACGCCAGGGAACTGTTTTAGGCCCAATCTTCTTCCTAATCATGATAAATGATCTCCTCGCTGATTGGAAAGACCGATGGAAATACGTTGACGACACCACCACTACTGAAACCATTGGCCCAGATTGTAACAGCAACCTTCAAGAACTGGCTAATTACATCGATAATGGGACTACGAATAATAATATGAAACTAAACATTGGAAAATGCAAAGAACTGGTTATTGATTTTGCAAAAAAGAAGGATTGCTTTCCCCCTTTAACAGTGGATGAAGTTAATATTGAACGAGTGAAATCTGCCCGTATTCTTGGCCTCACAGTTCAAGATAACATGAAATGGAATGGACATATAGACAACATAGTTAAAAAAGCTAGCAAGAGGTAAGGCTGCTAAAATGGTCCAACGCGTGTATTGACACATTAATTACTGTATATACTACCGTAATTAGACCTGTTTTGGAGTATGCGTGCCAGGTCTGGCATTACAATATCCACGAATATTTATGTGAAGATATTGAAAAAATACAAAACGTGCATTGAGAATCATCTTTCCATCGCAAAAGTATGACGAAGCGCTGATCACGAGTAATATCACGTCGCTGAGAGATCGCCGAGAAAAATTATGCGAACATTTCTTTGAGAAGAACATTGACAATGAAAATCTCAAAGATCTTTTACCACAAACAATTTTATCTGGTTATGATCTAAGACCGATATGTAAATATCATAATTATGTTTGTAGAACTGAACGTTTTAAGAATTCGTTTTTACCTCAAAGTATATTAAAGATCAACAGTAAATAAGTTTTTAGAAATGTAAATACTCTTAAATATGTAATTATTATGTAATTTTAACTTCTCTTAATTTATGTAATACTGGTGTAATTTAACCTTTTTGGGTTACAAAGTCAGTAATCATTAAATCAATTCAATTCAATTCAATTCAATTCAATATTACAATAACTTTGCGGACTTTTATTCATTTAATATGCTGCACGTGTTTTCATTGCCACGCGCTGACGCGCATGTGTTTTCACGCGAGTAATTTGCTGACGTCATTATAATTTCGATATTTCTGGATAAAAAGCATTCTATCTCATTATCTCACCTGATGACCTATATTGAAAATTTGTGTACGGTTTTGTACCACACATAACTTTAATTAAATCAAAAATAAAAAAAAATTCTGTAATGCCGAAAATATTTGATTGCCGAAAACGACATTTTTGTCTTCCTAAAAAGATTGACATTACAGAATTTTTATATATTTCGAATATCGATAATTTAATTATGCTATAGGCAAAAACATGCAAGAAAAAAAATTGGGGGTCAATATGCTTTGTCATGTACTAAACGAAAAAATAGGCCATTCTACAGTGAATTCTGTATGTGTGTGCTGTCATAGAAACAGAATATATGACTCCAAAATTAACAGAATTTATATAGATATTTCTATATAATATAATATAATATAATATAATAACTGCACGCATGCGATTTTTCATTAATACATCTCGAACCGTGTAATTTCCTATACTGATATGTTTGCAATATTTCGTCCAATTGCAACGAGAAATGACGACGTGTGCACACGCCTTTATCCTATCAGATTAATGAAATATAGCGCAATAGCACACATTAGTAAAGTTGTTCCTAAATTTTTATTTTTAATAAAAATTTTTCTATTTCATTTCAACTCATCTGATTTAATTCATCAGTAATAGGGCTGTATGGATTTAAAAGACAAACATCTCCATTGTCAAGTTTTGTTATCCATGCACAAGCTTGCTGCAAATTGTCCGAACAACTTGCAGCAAACCTGCGGATACCAATTTGCAGCAAGCCTGATTTTCTCAACTTGCATCAACATTGATGCGTTCATGATCATTAGACTGGCTGCAAGTTGTTCTATCAGACTTCTCGAAACTTGATATCCACTAATGCACAGACTTGATGCAAATTCATGAAACAACTTGCATCAATTCTGCAAATGACAACTTGCAG
>CACRXK020017619.1:0-10503 GCA_902702795.2 Paramuricea clavata
AGCCATCCTGGAGTGCACACAGCACTTTGTACCTATGTTTGTACCCATGAAAAACTTCTGTGGTGCACTCCAGGATGGCGTCATATGATGGCGTATTTCACATCAGCACTCGTCGAGTGACACTTCTGGTCCATTCTTTATTCTGTGCTTTAGTTGTCCTACGATTTATCACGATGAGATACATTTCACTACACTTTACATGGCGGATCTCGGAACACGGGCGGAGCCACTGGGTGAAGGAGCGCGGGCGGAAAAGGGTGAAGGGAAGGAATTAGGCAACTAAAGCCTCTGCAGAAGAGAGAGGGCATGCAACATGTACGCACTGCGTACCTATTTTTACATAGTCTAATTGGTTTTATTTCAAATATGGAACTTCGAAAACTGCCAAATGCGATCATTAACTAAATTGACAAGTTCTATTATTTTTTAGAAATGACTGTAGTTAATAACTCTGCACCACGTACCCAACCTAACGACAAATTACGCTATGTCCCAAAATCTGGGATGTCACGTGACCATACCCGAACAGGGTCTCGCCGGAGCCGGTGTTTGGGGGGCGTGGCGGAGGTGAGACCCTGTGAAACAGGTTGAATGTACGCAGGATATAGTTTTGGGCTTTTGGCTTTAGATATTCACAATATATTTGCCGCGTTTAGTCTTGTTCTCGCTATAAAAATCAGCTGTGCTGCACAGAACAAGACTCTTTAACTCGTTCAAGTCCTTGTAGAAATGAACCGCAATGTTTAATACCAAGTAATTAATTTATGCAAATCGGCAATTTATGTAAATTTGAGCCTGCAGGTCAAACCGCATACTGTAAGTTAACTAAATTAAGTCATAACTAAATTAAATGTAGACTTATGAAGAGTTCATCAATAGTTCCTGGCCAACAGGTTAATTTAACTAGTCTTAATAAGGAAAGAACCGAATACATGATAATAGGGTCTAGACAAAGATTAGCCAAAATTGAAAACGTACAAGAATTAAAACTTGGGGAAACAAATATTAATAGGGTAAAATGTACAAAAACCCTAGGTGTAATTGTCGATGAACAATTAACGTGGAAAAACCAGATCGAAAGCATAGTTAACAAGGCTTCAAATGGTATCGGAATGATACATCGTATTAAGAAATATATTCCGGCAACAGTTTTAGAAAACGTCTATAAGGCTATAGTACTGCCTTATTTTGACTATTGCAGTTTAGTTTGGGAAAACTGTAGCGTCTACCTCCAAGATTAATTACAGAAAATGCAAAATAGATATACAGTAATTACGGGGAAACCGTACGATACAAGAATAAGTGATACGCTGAATAAACTTGGTTGGCAACCATTAGCTGAAGGAAGGAGATCTCAGAAAATAGTATTTATGTATAAAGTTAAAAATAAGCAATTCCCAGAAAGCATATCTAGTATGTTCCATATTAATAGAAACGACAACTGCAACCTACGCAATAGTAATGTCAATTATGCACTTCCAAAACCTAAAACAGATTTCATGAAAAAAATCATAAGTTATTCAGCCTTAAGTCTATGGAATAGCCCAACTTCGTTCCCAGGCTATTTACTCTTGGGAAGCAAAGACCCTGGTCGGAGCTGGTCACGTGACGCATTGAAAATTGATAGCCCAAGAGGGGGGTGGAAAGGTCTCATATTACATGTTTCCACTTGCGCACTTCGATTACAAGGAGTGGCCGTTCTGTACAATCATTAATTCATCTTCAAGAATCATACCTCAAACTACTTGCTAAATTGGTTTCTGTTTGCTTTTAAATTACACAAACATGCTAAAATGCAGATTCTTATGGCAACAGAAAATTCAGGAAATCAAGCAACGAGAACATATGACTGTACGCTTTGAAATATTTTTATTTTCTCGGGGTTCGCCGGTTCGGGCGTATAGTTTTATTTCACGCATACGTTTCTGTTGTGGCTCTGATATTTAAAATATGCTTATAATATGCCAATGAATTGTTCTGATATGGACATGGTATAAATTTTGTTAAACAGATGTCTCGAAAGCGACTGTTTATAGGTCGTAGGATTAGCGCCTTGCCGGTCTTAAACGTGACACATTTGGACACAAGCCAAATACACATTGTGAATGTCCATTCTATTGATTCTAAAACTGTTTATAGACATATTGCTCTAGATTTTTTTTTAAATGGCTATCATCGTTTATATTAAACACCAGGAAGACAAAATATAACGTACAAAATTGTTTGAAATCGACAGTACACAGCTGACATACGACAATTCATAACTGCAAGAATTTCCTTTTTTGTCTGCACGAGTACCTGTTTGTTGAAGCCAAAATATTGCACAGCATCTCCTATAAATTCTATCGCCATTTACCCTCTCCCCTTAAATGCAAAGGAATGACAGCCGAAAAGGTTTAGCAAAGTATTTTTTATTATATCTGGTATAAAGTGTCCTACGTTCATATCAGGGACATACATAATTCATAAACTGTATATGCACACGAAGTCTCGCTTATATTAATGAGTTTTACTGTAGCAAACCTTTTAAAGTTTCCATTGATAGATAGGTTGTTTGCCTCATGTATTGTTTGGTAAAACAGACTAAACTTCTAAAATGTCGATTCCAGTATATACGATAAAGATTAAAGTTGATTTAAATATTGATAACTCACAGCGGCATTAATCCATTATACAAGTCTAAAGAAGCTGGATTATTCTTCAATAAAGCCCTCAATGGACAATGCCAATGTCAATGAAAGGTCTAATATTATACATGTTGCAAATTACTGTATATACAAAATATGAAATAATTTATATAAAGTACAATACCAGTGTCTGGGTGCATATATCGTCCTAGATATTCAAGTTGTACAGCAGGAACGGAAACGCATGTACGGAGTCTTGGCGTTTGTGTGATAACAGATAGCTAGCTACACTTCGACATTATCTTTCCCGATCGTTGAGTTTCAGCAATGTAAATGAAATGAATTTTATAGCCAGTCCATAACGGGTTTTAATCCTGTGCTTTTACAGTCAGGGGCCGGTTGTATAAAACTCTTAATTACTTTTTAATCACTATTTTGTAGTTAAATAGTGATTAACTCTCAAATACGCGCTTCTTATTGGATGACGTTTCCACTAACTATAGTTAACTTTAATCACTTTTTTATACAACCGGCCCCTGAATAGCACTATTGTTTACACATGTTGGCGATGTTTGGAAAATCAAAGACAAAGGATCCCATTATAAAATAAATCTTTTGTTTTGAATATCGGACAGGATACACTTCAGCTATAAAGAACCATATCGTTCGTTTAATACCGTTTGATCGATCAGTCTGTGTAGAAGATATGTATGTTTCTACGGCGATACGTGCTAAACTTCGCAGGCCAGGCGCGTGTGGAGTGTTTTCCTTGCAAGTGAAATATGATCCAGCTTCTTGCTTGAAATATAACGCAACACTTATTATTGATGACATTCAGTATAGCAGGAAGTCTTGTCATGATCGGTACGAATTTAGAACAGTTTCTTTCACAATCTCTTGTTGCAAATTACATTTTTATCACCCGAAATTATAACACATAAAGTTGCAATTTTCCAAACGCAACAAACAGACTACTCTCCTACCCCTCCCTGAGATCAAATTCAATTTACCCCCAAAATCTGGGGGTTCACGTGACCAGCTCCGACCAGGGTCTTTGCTTCCCAAGAGCAAATAGCCTGGGAACGAGGTTGAGCGATCGCCAGAAGACGATCGCGCGACATTTTGCACCGAATGGAAATGCGCCTTTAAGGCCGGATTCCACGAGGCGGAATTTTTCGACCGAAACGAAATTTCTCTTTGTCTTTTTACAATTAGTTCTGCTTGAGAGCTCATGAAACAAAGAGAAATTTCGATTCGGTCGAAAAATTTCGCCTAGTGGAAATTATCTCATTGTTCTTAAGCCGCTCTTAAACGCGCGTAATTACACGCCTGGGAATTTAATGAACTTGTATTTACATTTAAGCATTTTAAAACGTTTTCGCTTTGTCCAAATATTTTAACGCCCGAGTCAAGCAAGACGATTACACTAATAAACGGTTTGCTTTTTTATTTTAAATTCCAGAAGCAGAAGTTTATGCACCTGTGGGATCAACTTAGTGCTAGGGCATTCAAATTATAACAATGGGATAATTTCTGCATGTATGCATATTATTAGCATATTATTAGCACTGATGAAGATCCGGGCTTACGGATCGAAAGCTTTGCAGTAATAAATTTACGTGGTGTTTCCACAAACAAAACCTATTCAATTACGACAAGTTCCTGCAAGTTTGTTAAACACAATTTTTTTGGAAGATTTTGAATTGCAGGACGATAAAAAATGTTGAACCAACTTCATGCCTAAAACAACTTTGTATAAAAAGCTTGCTGCTGCTTGGCATGTAATAAGTACGTGTTCTTGCTTATATAATCCAGGCATGATGCGTTCGCAACATTCCTGTAGCAGCTTGTCTTAAAATGAAACAAATATGTCAAGATCCTGCAAGTAACAGTTGTACTGTCGCAAAGCTCTTAGCAAGTTGTTGAATAGACAATTCCCATTATAGACTAATTTTTAAACTAGGCAAGAAGATGCAAATAAATCACCACAGCTAGAAAGAGCATACTAAAATTAGTAAAATTACAAAGTTTGGTTGCGAAATGTTGTAAAATGCGGAAAATTTAGCCTTGCAAAGTTTGCAAATATTGTATACTTTTGTATTGCGTGCGGAAATTGCTACTATTTTCGGCCCAAGTGCAATACAAAAGTATACAAAATTTGCGAAATTTGCAAGGCACTATTTTCCGCATTTTACAACATTTCGCCACCAAACTTTGTAACTTTACTATAATTTTAGTATGCTCTTTCTACCTGTGGTGATTTATTTGCATCTCCTTGCCTCGTTTTAAAATTAGTCTATAATGGGAATTGTCGTCTATCGGGCCGGTTGTATAAAGGATGGTCTGTGCCATCTTAATTTGCCAGTGTATAGGTAGTGCCAATAATAAGAAAGCTTCGGTGTGATAGGGACGCAACTACCTGAAAAATACAAGGAGAACTTCGACGTTTCGAGCGAAAGCCCTTCGTCGGAAACTTAGTAGCCGGGATTGGAAAAATTACATGTGCTTTTTGTCACGTGATCACTTTTGTATTCACTCCAGTATAAAAGCCCCGCTACTGACTTCCCGAAGAAGGGCCTTCGCTCGAAATGTCGAGTTCTCCTTGTATTTTTTAGGTAGTTGCACTTGGATCCCTACCAATCTGAAGCTTTATTTATAAAAAAACCTAACTACTTTTTAACTACCTGTTTCGTAGATAAATAGTAGGTAGCTGTTAACTCTAAAATACGCGATCGTGATTGGTTAACTTTTGCACTAACTATAGTTCATTTTAACTACTTATTTATGCAACCTACCCCAGAACGATAAAAAAGTTTTTGAATCCACTGCAGACCTGAGACAACGTTGGCAATATAAAGCTTGATTCTGGCATAAAATATATACGTACTTTTGCTTGTATTGTCCAAACATATACCCGTCTTTTCCATAGTCGACAGACTCTTGCTAGGAAAATTTCAATGTATAGCTAATTGGCGTGCGACCTGACATCCTGGACTTGCGATCGCTGGCTCCATTATGAAGCTTTAATTTCATTTAATGCCCACTCTCCTAATTTACAATCTCTATGCATAAAGGGTGTGTGGGGGGGGGAGGTGAGGGGCGAGGCTTCAACTGGCTATACAACTTTGTGGAAGAGAGTATATAGGCAGTCAGAGTAACATGTCTACTGTAATCCCCCCCCCCCCAAATGCATCACCCCATGGAAAACCTGCTCTACTCCAGGCAGACGGGGGCCAGATCCGCCCTTGCGTTCATTGTTTAGACAAAGCCGGCATTTCAATGCTCACTACCCCCTTGCCCCGGAAAAAAAACCACGAACTGCTTAAAAGACAGTTTTCTGGTCACTTTAACTGCTGCGAAACTCCTGCTTCACATTCATAACTTTAATAGATCATAGCCTATCGAAGGGAAGACGGCTATGAAACTCATTAGAATAACAAGATAACTCATTATCTGTGTTAGTCAACGTTTATTCATGAAAAATCTGGTCCTACACCGTCACGTGCGTATTGTATTTTTGGCCAACTAACCAATAGCAATGTTTTAAGAAAATTATATCTATGCGTGACTCGAACAATTGGGTAAATTGGAATTTGCTATTGGTGGATTTGGCAAAATACAACACGCACGTGACGGTGAAGGACCAGATTTATGAATAAACGTTGACTAACATAGATAATGAGTTATATTGTTATTCTAATGATTTCCACAGCCACCTTCCCTTCGATAGTCTATGAATAGACCTAGTTTCATGCACAATGACTCATGGGAGAGTCAAAAAACGTTTTTGCATGCATGTCTAGTTTGAATAATTGATTAAAGTAATTAAATCAAGTCTGAACATTTGGAAACAGTTCTTTCTATGTCCTGTTTACTTTATGCAGGTAATACAGGATTACAATCCTTTGGAAAGCAATAAATATGTGCCGCCACATCATTGCAACAGTGTATTTAAATATATGAGTAAAAGATATACAAATTTGTGTGTCTAATATTATGTAAAGTAACGTCTAAAACTAGCGTAGTAGTCCATCTAGATTCCACGTAATGTATGATTTTATAGTTATATTCACTTGTCCATGCCTGCATATATAGGGAAATAGGAATTTACTATATGCATGTTACTTTTAAACAGCTTGCAGGTTATCTATACTAATAAATCGATAAAGTTCAATATAATTTTAACATGCATACATGCATGCAGTTCATTTGCGCGGTCATATCATCACACATAAGATCCAAACCAGTAATTTGTTGTCGAGTCAGAAGTAGCTGTACAACGAAATGCCGTACTGTAACTTTCGTACGCACCAAAATAGGTTGTATAACTTTTATCACTTTTTACATCACACATACCACCTGGATCACCTGCATATATGTGTGGAGCATAGTTGTACCTACTACTTTGCCACCAGTGCGAGGTACATTCTGAGCAACTCTGGCTCATGACACTAATATAATCGACTTTCTTGCATTCATCCCAAAATTCACCCATGAGATCAAAATCTGTGAAAACAGCTCGCACGTAGTTAGTGCGGATGTCGAATCTGTATGTGGGAAAACTGCATGTAGCTCGCCAGTGAGTTGTCTTGTTCTTCAGGTCGGTCATTTGATTCAGGCCCATCCGGTAGTTGGACCAATTTGGAGAATACTCTTTCTCTGGGGCATCTTCATACATTGCTTTGCCTCTGAATTGACCCCATTGTCTGTTTGCTCTTGTGAAGGACAAGACAAGAGTCCAAACAGATCCAGGTTCCGACTCCATATCACAATACACTGTGCGAGGTTGTTGTTGCTGCCAATCAAGGATGGTGTATTCACCCGATGTTTTACTACCATGGTTGAAATGGTCAAGACAACTTCTGTTTGAGGCAGGTTTGTTTGCCTAGGACGTTTAGAACATCAATAATTTTTATGTGTACTAGAAATGATATAAGTTTTAAGCGGTTGGCTAACTTTAAATTTTGGTGAACAAGACTATATATTTAAAGTTTGTTCGTTCACTGCAACCAGGTATATCAATCATGTTTCGTTCGCTACTCTGGTTCAAATAAATGATTACAAAGCCCAGTCGAATTGTAATCAAGACCCAACGTTTCGACACTCCAGTCTAGTGTCTTCATCAGGGGTGATCTAAAATTGCAATCGTGGCTTCTTAAATACCCAAGGGATGACGTCACCTGCCAATGAGATGCATATATTCCTCTGGCAAATAGGCACCGTCATCCCTATTGCGTGGGAAAACTCTAAAGTGATTACCACAAATAATCGCTATATGGTCAAAGACTTTGCCTAGAAGCGTGGCATATAAATATGAGTAATCATGCTTTGAATAGGGATGGCGGTGCCTATTTGCCAGAGGAATATATGCATCTCATTGTCAGGTGACGTCATCCCTTGGGTATTTAAGAAGCCACGATTGCAATTTTAGATCACCCCTGATGAAGACACTAGACTGGAGTGTCGAAACGTTGGGTCTTGATTACAATTCGACTGGGCTTTGTAATCATTTATTTAAACCAGAGTAGCGAGCGAAACATGAAGACTATATATTTTCCCATGTTTGCATGATTTTAGCTCTAGAGCCAATATTTATTAATAAATACTATGTTGACTAAAATTGCAATATTTCAAGTTCACTGTAAAAAAAAACTATATGGGCTACTATTAAAGTTAGCAGAGTAGTAACTTAATAGTTTATTAATTGTATAGTGCATGCATGCAATCTCCACATTTTGATATGTTGAACATTTTTAAATGTACTTAAAAGTATGATTTCTGTAGCGGGTTTTAAGTTAAAGGTGTTTAAAGTTAGCAGAATAGTAACTTAATAATATTAACTGTGGTGCATTGTCCGCATTTTGAGCGCATTAAACTCAAAATAGGCTACGAAAATCGATATCATACTAAATTTGCTGCCGTAAACTTAAACTCAAAATCACATCCAACACTATAAAGTCTTGTTCACCAATGCCTTAATTAACTCTCACAATTGCCAGCTGACAGCTTGTAACAATACATTTGCCATATATAGGTAATTAATTAACTTATAATTCTCTTCCTATAGCGGTCCCTATATACAATGAAACCCCACTTAATTAATTATCTTCTCACTTGCTACTTAGGCGAATGAGCTGTGCGGTTCCAGAAATTTCATCTAGGTTTCGGTCTTTTTGGGGTGGAAGAGCCTTGATTCGGTGTCTTCGTTTTTTTTCAAAAAGGAAATGTCTTTGTTTGCGTCTTAAAGACCAAGTAATAGGGCCTTTTTTCGTAGTATTAGAACAAAACTTAAAATTCCTTAAAAATTTCATTTTCCTCAGAGTGAGAGCGACACAGTCGACTATAAAGTGAGAACGACACGTGGAAAACGAAACTACCGGTTCTTTTGCGCAAACTTGGTGCCGATTTCCGGTGATTTCAGGTGCTATCTTTCGGATAACCGCACAGCTCTAGAGGCGAAGTTATAAGTAAAAAAAAGCATATTACATGAACCTTTGTTGCATAAGTGACAAGAATTAACGTGGCAATGAAAGCAACTTTCTCCTTGCACGAAATTTGACTTTTTGCCAACAATGAATTATTTAAGATAGATAGATACAGTACCTCTTCAGTTGCATTTTCGGTCGTGTGTTTGTTTTCTGATTCATGTGATGCTCCAGGTATCTGGTAGAAGGTGTATCTATCATCTTTCAGGAATTGCAATGAATTTTCATCATCATTCTTGGTTTCATTATGTAATTCACAATTCCCTTCACCGTCATTGACAGAAGTAGGTTCAGCATAATTGAAAGATTTGCAAGTTTTTTCCCCAAAGCAAGACAAGACGCAATCCAATGCTGTCATCGCTATTGACCTTTTGAAAGCTTGGCGCTGAGATCGAATACCTAGAAAAATATTTTACAGTAAGAGGAGAATATTAAATCGGTAGTAAAGTGCACAAAAGCGATCTTATCAATTTTTCTGACTGATTACTATGATCTTGCAATTGATGGATCGTTGTAGTATATACCAGGGGCGGATCCAGGGGGTATCGAGTGTAGCTCAAGATACGGTCAGATTTTTCCGATTATGCATACTAAAATAGTTTTGGCGAAAAATTCAATATTAATATATTTTCACGCAATTCATTTCTGTTTACAAAAATAGTGAAAATTTGAGTTTACTAAGATGAACGAGGGCAAATTCTTTCGTAAATTTTAAAATTCACAGCTCTAAATGTAACATTAGACGTGTTTTTAAAGCATTGAATTACTTTCGACGAAGATGAGACGAAAGCTTTCCAAAGGCATAACCCGAGGTTACGTAACCCGATCGGAAAAATGTTTTTAAATGCGTCTGCGGTGTTCTGATACGGTCCGCGGTTCAATTGTTACTAAAAATAGTAACTTAATGAGGTATTTGGATACCTTGGAGGGTATCCAGCCAATCACAGGACGTGTATCTATGACGTCGGATACCCTCTGATACTGTGGCTGTATTTTGATTGCGCAAGAAATGAAATAATCGTGAACCGCTCGGAAACTTCGTCTCATATTGCTAACAGCCGCATTTCTTCTAACGTACAACTGAGACACTGAGTGAGTGATGGCCTTACATAATTTCAGAAGACGTCCTTGAAATAACACTTTATAAATAGTGTATTGGATGCCAATTAGAACAAGACTATTACGAAAAGGATATGTCCGAAGGGGCCGAAGTTATGTTCGGCGAAAGGTATGGCTAGTTTACATTGTTCGAGAAAATTGAATAATATAGTGAAATATATGATATTGCTTGACCTCTCAAAGTTCATAAATCGCTATATTGACTAAAACTATCGTTAGGAATTAGGAGATATTCTTTCAATGAACCGAACGGTAGTATTTTTGTTTTCATA
>CACRXK020017620.1:0-10502 GCA_902702795.2 Paramuricea clavata
CTTGTTAAAGTCATCGATGTCTTTAATGAATATGGTCGAGCATCCGGAGCGAGGCTTAATACAACGAAATCAAAGGGTCTTTGGCTCGGTAGGTGGCGATCTCGTACTGATTCACCCTGTGGTCTAACGTGGGTTAACACGAGCTTAAGAATTGTTGGTATTTACTTTGGTTCCGAAAATGCAAATATCCAGTCATGGGCAGAGGTTACGGCCAAATTCAAGGGAATATTGAAGAAATGGGAACCACGGTATCTAACGTTACGGGGGAAAATGACGGTGATCGGGAGTCTGGTGGCTTCGACGCTTTGGCATGTGGTAAAGATATACCCGCTAACGTGTGAATGTATTGACTCGCTACAATCAGAAATTTGGAAATTCGTTTGGTCAAAGAAACCGGAGTGGGTGCGTCGGGAAACGTGTATGTCAGACTATCTGAATGGGGGTCTGCGAATTATTAATCTTGACATCAAAAGCAAAGCATTGTTGATTGGTCGTGTTTTCCGATTTTTTGAGGAGAGTGAGGCACCTTGGAAAGATTTCATGCGTTATTACATCGGACGGTCTTTAGGCATAAACGATAACTCGAGACCAAATAGCGACATTCCAACTCCGTTTTATAGTCATCTTCTTCGTGTTCTGAGAGAATTTGCTGTTGATTTGGGACAACCTTGCACGAGTAAAATGTATTATTTAAACCGTATTGAAGATTGTGTTACCCCGGTACAAGCAAGAAGCGAGTTAGCTTGGAATCAAAGATTTGGTCCTGGTTTAATCTGGAAAGAGATTTGGACAGATGTCGCTCGAAGTTTCAATGATCCAGTGTTACGTGATTTTGATTGGCGCGCGGTACATCGGGTTTTGCCTGTCAATTTCAGAGTGCATAAATGGTATTCAAGAATATCCTCAGCATGTGCACGGTGTGGTGAAAGAATCGAAACATTGGAACACACGTTGATTCATTGTCCGATGGTAAAGGAGCTGTGGATGTTTATTCTGAAACTGTGCAATCAAATTGATGCATCGGTTATTGGTCTGTCAGAACGGAATATGTTGTTGGGTTGTTTCCCGCGAACAAGAACAAGAGACCTTTTGCGTTACTTAATTAGTGTTGGCAAATTTTCCGCGTGGAAAGAGCGCGTGTCATATCAGTTTAGGAAGGATGAGAAAATCAACAGTCTTGTATATTTTAGGAATTATGTGCGAACTCGATTAGAAACAGAACAGGGCATCATGGGCACGAAAAACTTTGAGTCAAAATGGTGTTTAAACAATGTCTTAGCATGTGTCACAAACGGTATAATTCGAACTTTGATCTAACAGTCAATATTTGTGTGACTTAATGTAAATAATTTAATGTAATCTAATGCATGTGAATTGTGTGTCAAATAATTTTGATTCCCCGTAATGATATACACTATGTGGGGTTTTTAATAAAAAATTACTCTTCCTAACGGTAGAGTTTGACGGGCTCTGAGGTACACGGCTGTTGTCGCTTTCTTGTCTCAGAGACGTGCAGCGTTTTCTAGTCGAGAATGAGATTTGGGGCTTGCGTTTTGTTGCAATTCATAATTTATAATTAAGAATTGTGGTAATACCACGGCCTTCATCGTTTTGACCGTTTTCATAGTTAAGAAATGTTGTAATGACTTACTTTGTATTGTCTTGAGCGTTTATTATCTAATTTCTTAATTACACAGTCAAAATTTAGTTCTTTACCGGGGTTTCCAAACGCATGCACGTGATAAAATGCTTGTAAATAATTGATCTATTTGCTCATGAATTATTAATGAGTTTGAGAAATATATAGCTTCTTTGGGAACTTTTAATGCAAAATAATAAAAAAAATTCTCGAACTCAAATTTTGTGAACCAGGGTGTGTGTCTTTTCCAACAAATTAAAAATGGTTCGCGCACAAAATTTAAAAGTTGTGATAATATTTTGAGTTAATAGATCGAAAATTTGTCGGGTTGTTAATTACTGTACAAAATTTCAGATTAAGCCCTTTAACTATTCACGCAAAGCTACGTTTTTCCTAAAAAATCATCTATTTGCATGCTTAATGCCTTTGCCTAATTTGCATATGTCAGCAATATGCAAATTAGGTAAAGGCATTAATTAAGCATGCGAAATTTGTCTGAAATTTTGTACATTAATTAAAAACCCAACACATTTTCCATATATATATATATATATATATATATATATATATATATATATATATATATATATATATATATATATATATATATATATATATATATATATATATATATATATATATATATATATATATACCGGGTGTCCCAAAAAAAAGTACTCCGGTTTGATTCGAAATAACTTCTAAACAAGTAAAGCTTTTAAAGAGAAATAACTTGCATCAAATAGAGGAAGGACTAACTTAGATTTTGATATATTACAGTTGTATTTCACTTAAAAATTCACGGAGATATTAATGTTTAAAATCGGGAGCATATTTCTGGATGTGTCTGAAATATGCCAAAAACAGCGTATCAAATATTAATCAAGATTTACCCAACTGAAACATGCACTATTACCTGTAAATAAATGATACTTGACAAATTGTTTATTATGAAACAAAGTATTATTATCTACAAAATACAAGCAAGATTTATTCGTCCGAAATCCGCGTGTGTTCCTAGCACGAATACGTTTCCTTATTTCATGAGACCACTGCATCGCGAAGGATCGTCATGGATCGTTCGTAGTTCTGAATTAGGGCACGCTGTCACAATGGAATTGTGAATTTTCTAACTTCACATTGAATGAATTTTCTAACTTCTGCAACGTTCTGAAATCTTGTTAAGAACACCCAAACTCTTTTGCCTTTCTTAATCTTGGCAAGTTCAGAATAAACTGAGAATGAAACACAATCAAACCATACAACTCCATAAGTAAAGACATAACAAGCAACTCCCCAGAGACATCCAACATTTTTGGAACAAAACGTAACAAAATAGTAGCTTTGATACTGTGATGTGTATTTGCAAAAAGCAATATTATTTCCTCCATTAAAGAACAATATTCATCCTGCTCTAACCGAGAAATAATCAACTTCGTTTTGAACCCATGAAAAACATAAAAAATAGGTTATTCAAGAAAAATTGAAGCGCCTGCCTTGCATGGTCTTTCATGTACCTTAAGTTTGCAAAGACCTATTAAATACTTACATAATTTCGAACGTCCATATTTCAGGAAACAATGAGTTAAGACTTACATGTAAGATGTCTAAATCTACGCCATATCCCTTACAAACCCCAACGACAATTCGCTGAAATACAAGTTACCCTGATATGTCATTAAGCAAACAAACGCTGGAGTTAAAATTTGATACGCCGATTTTCGCTAATTTTAGACACATCCCAAAATATGCTCCCGATTTTGAACATTAATATCTTCGTGAATTTTTAAGTAAAATGCAACTGTAATATATCAAAATCTAAGTTAGTCCTTCCTCTATTTAATGCAAGTTATTTCTGTTTGATAGCTTTACTTGTTTAGAAGTTATTATAAATCAAACCGGAGTACTTTTTTTTGGGACACCCGGTATATATATACCATGTCACTAATGAATTCAATAGAGTGGCTAATGATTTAATCTTTTTATTAAACCTTTTGTTTTTTTAACCCCACATTTTCCCTACGCTTCAAAGCCCTAGCCACTTGATGATTTAACACACTATGAGATATAGAGCAATGAAATACTCGAAGCTGATTGACTGAGTGGGTGCAGTCATTCTCTAACTTATATTTCGATATATAACATTTGAATGTCCGTGCAACATTTACTGAGCTATCGATGTTTTAAATCGAATGCATGAGCATATTTGACAATTCGCATAAAATTGCCTATCAAATATTATTTACCTGATATAGCTACAGTTTTATTGTGGCAAAAGAACGAATGAAAAACATAATTGTTGGACAAACATTTATTCATTCATTAGAAAAAGTATGCCCTCTTGTGCGTATACAATGACAATGCGTTGCACGGGAAACCATTAAAATTCAAAATCTTTGATCTTTAATTTGTTAATCGAGGCATATTCGAAAGCATATTCGAAGACCAACAATATAATATGAACTCCCAAAGGACGTCAAATATGCTTTCGAACGTTTTTAAACCGTTTCATGCTTATTTCGTTCCCAATTAGAACTAGGGATCCAAGGATAGTGTGAAGTTTCAAATTTAAAAAGACACTGCAAGAACTATATAGGGTCGCCGACAACCTAGAAAAGCTTGATGGCTTACACTACGAAATAAACAGTTACCAAAGGCATTTCATCTCATTATTTATTGCTTTTAATACGCTCGGCACAAGAGTAGCGTGACGTTTGAAACAAGCCTAACACATCAGAAACGTGCCTTGTGAAACTGATGCAATTCATCTATTTATTGTGTCACCAACAACCAATTTTTGCATATTCTAAATTTTCATTTGCATTTGCAGCTGTCGCTGAAAGCATCCCCACGAGGCTACTGCTATGCTAAATTTATCTAATAAACTATAATTGAAATAGCTGTATAAGATATGTTATGAATAATAAGCACTACGTCGTTACATCATTAAAAGACGCATTTTATCCTCATCCGTTCCGTATTTTATCCGCATATCCGTTCCGTGGATCCGCTCCATCCGCTTCCGCATTTTAACTTAATTGTGACATTTTTCACAATAACAAGTTTCATTGACCTTTGACTTTTCCCAGTGTGACGTGTGTCTATTTTCAGCTTTTCGCATGTGTTGAATATAAATATCACTTTAGATTTCAATAGTTTCACAGTTATAGCAGTGTTTAAAACATTTTTGACAAGCTTTGATACAGTTCTGTGTACAGAATACTACAGATTGATTCTCGTAAGATCTGGTAGAGTTATCGTTGCACTGAATACGAGTTTGCACCGTTGACAACGGCGTTGTGCTAGACACTAGACAGTAAACAAAGACAAGGACAAGGTCCGTGAATGTACACGTTGGCTACATGTACCTCCTTGCTTTTTTCTTCTATTGCATAAAGCTTGTTGGCGAGCCAATTAAGCGATTAGCGATAACACGTTGGCGATAACACCTAAACACGTTGGCTATCTCCTCGTCTTTCTTATTTATACAAGGAGCTCTGACTCAACTGATTCCTTTAGTCTCGTAAGTTTTTTTCTTCGTAAACGCCGTACAAACGTTTACCCGCTTCTGTTTAATAGTTGTTTATGCTTTATTGATCTGATACAAATCTGATGCAATTTTTCGCTCTTTGTACTGAGTATAGCCATCTATTCTGTGATGTAGCACCTTATACAGTCAATGAGAATGTATAATGAATACACGGTCTAAATAATATCGACGGTATTGCATAACATCAATTTATATATTGTATTACTATTATTGCGTAGAATCTCAAAGATTTTCTCAATATTCATGTCTGAAATGTTTATATACTTGAAAACAACACTGTCTCGCTTCTGCCTGCACGTACTGTACCTCTGTATAATGAGTATACCGTGAAAAAATAATATCGGCACTCAAGATTTTCGACTCAATATTTACGTCTGAAATGTTTATACACTTAACTGCACTGTCTAGGCGGTCTAGCTCCTTCCTAGCTCTGTATAATGAATATACCGTCTAAATATTATCGGCACTTATTAAATTGAACGCCCGTAATGCATAAGACCAATTTATATATTGTGTAGATTTTCAAAGATTTACTCAATATTCACGTCTGAAATCTTTATGTACTTGAAAACAACGCTGTCTCGCTTCTGCCTACGTACTGTACCTCTGTATAATGAGAATACCGTGAAAATAATATCGGCACTCAAATGAATGCCTAGAATCAAGATATTCGACTCAATATAGACTCTAGGCGGTCTAGCTCCTTCCTAGCTCTGTATAATGAATATACCGTCTAAATATTATCGGCACTTAATTGAACGCCCGTAATGCATAAGATCAATTTATATATTGCGTAGATTTTCAAAGATTTACTCAATATTCACGTCCGAAATCTTTATACATTTGAAAACAACACTGTCACCCCTTCCTAGCATATCGTCACGCCATCGTCATCTACGGCTTGACAGCGCATGCGCATTTGCGCTACTAAAGAAGAAATCGGGTGTTCCGGGGTAAAGATCCTTTACACAACATGAAAAGCGAATGTCCTAAAATTTACAAAAAATTACAATAACGAAAGCGATTTCTCTAAATTTTTGTGAACTTGGCAAAAGGATAACAGAATATGTAAATAAGTTAACTGAAATTGCCTAAATAACCTTCAAAGTACTGACTAAGTACAATAAATCACTACGAACATAAATCGTATACACCCCCCGGAAAGTTTACTCTATGACTGACTGACTGTTTGACTGATTCGTGTGAATTCGCCAGCCATCACAATAGTGTGAAGTGAAACTTCACACTAAAAACCATTTTAGTTTGGCTCTAGGGGCAAAATTATCAACAGGTTGCTGTTGTCCGTTATTCAGCGCAGTCGCAGTCTTGAACACGTTCATGTAGTGGCCAGGATTTCCTGGATCAGGGTAATGTGCTGGAACCTTAGAGAACCTCGCCCCCACCCAACGTATCTCCTGGCATCTGTTACAAATTTATTTTCATGCCTGTCAAAAATGCATGCAAAAGCGCCAGTATGCTTTAATTTCTTTAATTTTCATCCCGTTTGCCTTACAAATCGTACGCTTTTTTTGTTTTTGGAACTGCTAACTTTTTTGCGGGTAAATTACGTCACAAACCTGGCGCCAAAAAATTAAAAATAAGCTATAGGTGATTTCATGTATCCATTTAGAAGAGCAGACTAAGGATATATTAAAACTGAAATCGGTTTCGAAATACAACCATCAGGGACGTAGCGAAGCATCTGACGTTTGGGGGGGAGGGAGAGGGGGGGGGGGATGTCGGAGGATTTTACCAAAACTTGAATTGTAAAACAGTGTTATATAATCTATCTATCTAAATAGGAACTGCTAACTTTTTTGCGGGTAAATTACGTCACAAACCTGGCGCCAAAAAATTAAAAATAAGCTATAGGTGATTTCATGTATCCATTTAGAAGAGCAGACTAAGGATATATTAAAACTGAAATCGGTTTCGAAATACAACCATCAGGGACGTAGCGAAGCATCTGACGTTTGGGGGGGAGGGAGAGGGGGGGGGGGTGTCTGAGGATTTTACCAAAACTTGAATTGTAAAACAGTGTTATATAATCTATCTATCTAAATAGATAGATTATTTAATCAAATCACATTGCAGCTACTGTAGCTATATAAGCTGAATTGCGTGAGTTATTACAACCAATGAAAAATTACAAGTATTAAAAATAAGTATGTATACAAGTGAGATTAAAAAGTTAAAAGAGATATTAAAATACACATGCAAACTGCTAAAACGTTTTTTCTATAATGTATTATATATATTACTACTAGACTAAGAGATAAAGGATTTAAGAAATGTTGAATTCGAAAGCGGAATATCAAGCATTCTTCGGTTCCCCAAACTTATATTCAATGTGATCAATAGTGTCAGGAATTAAATAATTGAGCCTTTAGGTGGGATTGCATAAAATGTTCTTGAACAAACGTTCAGTAAACTCTTCTTGATGTTCATCAACCGGTACCAACTTAATTTTTGCCCGAGATGAGGCATCATGATCAGGGCCGTAGCGAGGGGTATTATGGGGGTTAACCCCCCAACTTTTTTGGAATTAACATATTCGGAAAATCGGATTGGCCATTCGGAAAATTACGGCAATAATAGTATAACACAATTTTAGTTGTTAAACAGAGAAAATATAATATAATTGTATTGTCAGTATAAACCGATTTACGAAATCATGGCATTTACATGGATAACATTTAACAAATCGTAAATCGTTTTCGGTTTATTACTTCTCAAGGCCGTAGCAACCGGGCGGCTGCAGCCCTCCCAATAATTTGCTAATGACCATTCATTTTGAAAATCATTCAGACCTTTATCATTTAAATAATATACCTTTAAAATACTGACAATTGATTAATTTTAAGCGGCTACATTATCCATGACAAACTGCAAAGAATCATACTACCCATACTTTCCTCCAATATATACTTAATTAAATACGCCTTCGCCCATTTAGTACTACTAAATTGTAAGTAAATTGTAAATTTCGACATACTGAAACGCTGTTTTTTGACCATCAGAATTCTGTCAAAACTTCCCCCAAAGTCCAGGAAATGGCATTTCAGAGACTCTAAATTTAAAAATTTCCTCGGGTCTTCGGCCCACGTTCTCAGCCCCCCTAACTTCCCCTCTCCTCAATCAAAAAGACCTTCCTATGGCACTACATGCTTCTGTAATATATCTGTGCGTAAAATATCGTATTTTTGTTTGTGAATTGCGTCTTCATTTCCCGGATAGCAAACACCTTCCTGGCTTCGTATGCCATGAAATTCGGAAATTTTTTTCGTCATTCGGAAATTTTTGGCCTACAAAACTATACATGCTTAATAAGTTCTTTGTATGTTTGCATGGTGATAAAATATAATAGGTTTTGTTTGTGGAAACACCACGTAAATTTATTACTGCACATTTGCAGTAATAAATTTACGTGTGTTTCCACAAACAAAACCTATTATACATGCTTAGCTACGGCCCTGATCATGTTACGGGATGCCTAGGAATACACAACTCAAGGCTCTCTTCTGCACTCGCTCCAATTCATCACGGAGATATTTAAAAAAAAACGGTCGAAAATACAAAATAACAACATTTGGCGTATCCGGCGATGTCCGCACTCCCCGTGTCCGAGCGTTTATGAATAAATTTAAACTAGATTAACTAAAACATGTCAACAGCAAATGTCCAACAGCCAACATATTGTACTCCGTATAAATGACTTCTATTTCTTTTCTACTTTCTTCCAAACCAAGGCCTCGAGGTTTGCGCAAGGCTGTTCCACCACGACTGTGACAATAAAAGCGACGGCGTAAGATAATACCAATGCAGTAAGATAACTTGTGACCTAGGGTACAAAATAGATCGATAATGGTTATTCACATGGTTATATATTAGAACAGCAAACAACACATAATAGAATGTATAATGAATCAGTCACTTATTTGGTTACTATATTTAAATCTGAAAAAATCAAGTATTCTCGGAAAAAGCGTCCACCTAAATGCCATATTCTCGCGCGCTCGTGTGTGTCCCAAGACTGTATACTTACACCTGCATGCAGGTGACGTAACAGGTCATGCATGTCCCGTGCAAAGCGATCGGAAGGGAAAACAACCTATGCCCTTAAGCTTTCTACACGTTAACTAATACTTGGTTTCGGTAAGCATTATCAGTACGATCAAGAAAATTAAACAACATCTCTTCGTTCCACTATTTGCTTTCAAGTAAGGTTATACTGCGTCTGCATATGACGTAGCCTACGAGCAGATGGTGAATATAATTAATATTATTTTTTCATTCTAATACAGCGAATTAAATGATCAGTGTTTGTGACTCGTCTTTTATAAATCACTTACAGGTATATAATATGTATGAAAAAGAACAACGCCCACCCCGCCTACCTCCATTTGATGCTAATTACATTTACAATTAGAACTTTTGTCCAATGCTTGTGGGTTTGTCTTCAGTTACAACCCAATACTTTACTGCATACAATGGCATTACAACGCCAACAGATTATTGGTTACAACGTGCGCAACGGATGAAAGACTGCGCCGAAGACTGCGCCGATCACGCACATGAGCCCGCGAGAACTACGGACGCCCATGCATGTGATTGCCCACTGATTGTATTTACATTAAATAATCTGAGTCTATGGGCCTGAAGTTGACTATTGGGAACACTTCAACCCCACAAATACACAGCATGTGTATTCTCCATAGACAAAGAACCCAACTCCCGCCACAGCTGGTGCATCATGTTCAAGAATTTACTTCATCCATCTCTACGAATACTGCATGGAATGTTAACTTCATTTTCCAAGACATATGATAGGTGGAAGCCAATAGAAGCAACACTGACATATAGCCACATTGGAAAATATATAATTTGGTAAGATCTAGAGCGAAAGTCAATTAATTTTGATGTTCAGTTTTGAAAGAATATATGAGCAATATTTCTTCATCACGGAACGCTTTAAATATACACGAGGATAAAACCTGAATGTTTTTATTAAATAACCGAGGCATTGCATTTGTATTTCATTTTTATATTCTGAAAATGAATATAATAACGAGTTTACGAGTCTACCGATTCATTCAGAGCTCTTTAGTAACTCCGCAAAAATTATTTCCTTTTTATTTCGATGAAGTTTCATCATTACAGAATTAAAACGAGAAAAATAACCGTAAAGGAGTTCTTTTGGTGGCTAGCATGAGCGGCTTCAAACATGGTGACCATGCAAGTTCTCGTTCCAATCATTTTCAAGTAGTTAGGGAGCTTTAGATTCGACTACGATTACGGCTAGGCCGAGATTTT
>CACRXK020017623.1:0-10500 GCA_902702795.2 Paramuricea clavata
CTTGGTAACCAGGCAATGTAATTGTATCTACTTACCAGTCCTCTTTGTAAAGATGCGCACTTTTTACAAAACAACAATAAAAACCAGTATACAAAGCCGTTTCATAGGGTTATTTTGAAAAACAAAGATGCGGTTTCCATGGTTACGAGTGCAAAATATGATGGTGCATTTTATAAAAACCCCCAAACAACTGAAAATACCCTGATATTATTTAAAAAACCAATTGTATATGAAAGATTAGTGCTTAAACTTACAAAAAATATTGTTTTCAAAAAATTCAATTTTTTAATATTTTTTTCCTATCGAGCCACCTTAACATTGTTGTGATGTTGGGCCTCATGTTGAATTAGCTTGAACGAGTCTCTCGATCGGGATGTTGGCAAGTTGTCTTCTACTTTTGTAATAAAATGGCAGCGCTTAAATTCTGTTTAATTTGTTCCATTCCAACTGCGTGAGCCCGTACGACGGATGGTCAGTGCACTGTCAGTGCAAGTTCGCTACCATCTAGCACAGTCATAATTTGTTAGTTTTGAAATATGATTGCAACTCGACATTTTTGTTCAAATGTATCTCGTAGCTTTCGCGCTCTTATAACTGGGGCTCCGGGGTCAGGGAAAGGGACTATTTCATCTAGAATTGCTCGTGATTTTGGTCTGGTTCACTTGTCAAGTGGAGATGTTCTACGTCTGCATGTCAAGCAGGGCTCCCAACTTGGAGTCGAGGCCAAGGATTATATTGATCAAGGAGCATTAGTACCAGATGATCTGATGGTAGAACTTATGACTAGTGAAATAGAACGACTTTCAAATAAACGCTGGTTATTGGATGGTAGGTGAAAGGAGTTTTCCAATAACTGGACTAATTAATACCTGTAATATTAAATCCTCTATAGGTGATATGTGGTTAATAGCACTTTTTTCCATCCAGCAAACCGCCCTATCGATATTCTAAAGTCGGTTTTTAAAAAATTTTTTTATTAATTCGGTTAGGGCCAGACTGCAAACTTTGGAAATTGCGCGCGGAAGATTTCGAAAATTTAATAGTAAATATATAGAAAGCATAAAAAATGCGTGCGGAAGTTCTTCCGCGCACGGTGGAGAAAAGAGGGCCCCCTATACGTTTTGCGTGAAGGGCTTATTTTACTTAGCCGTGAAACGTGATCGATGATTTTCTTAATCCGTGACTTGTGAAAAGGCAAAATATTTTTACGTGAAAGCATATTGTGAAGAGGTATAGGGGGCCCTCAGAAAATGCAGTCTGGAGTTAGGGTTGTGGTTAGGGTTAGGGGTTAGAATAGGGGTAGGGTTTGGGTTAGTTACATAGCCATTTAACACATCTTCCGAAAATGACGTCAGGTCAGTTTGCTGGATGGAAAATAGTGCTAACCGTGATATGTGCAACCAATCCCAGTGCCATATGGGATTCAAAGGACAAAGAGATTTTTGCCATGTTGGATGATATTTGGATTGCAAACAAGCAAAATCCTTAATGTCAATGTCATCATCCAACATGGTGACAGTGACATAACTTGCACACCACCTATTGAGGCTATTGACAGACCCCCCCCCTCCCCCCCATTTCAGCCATTTTTAGGGGGCCTGTTAATAGAGGAGGGAATAAATAGGGAGGAAGGGTCCAAAATACATTTCTAATAATACAATAGAACACAATAAAACATTGCAATGTTTACTGAAAATGGTCAACATTGCATTGTATGCAGAGTACAGTACATCAAACATTGGAATGAAAACTGAATTTAAACAATAAACATTACAATGTATAGCTAAATTACTGGTCAACATAATGTATACAGCAACATACCAGGTTGGAATCCACTGGTAATACACTGGATATCTCTGGTGTAAAATGTTCTCTTGATATTTCACATCAGTGGCTAGGGATGTGCCGGATACCGATATCCGGTAAAATTTAGACATCCAGCGCTATCCGGTATAAATTTGCCGGATATTTACCGGATAGTACTGTAAGATATTTTGTTACAACCATGAAACGGAAAAGTTTACTTGGCGTTTAAAACGAACAATTACTGAGCGTGAAACACGAACAATTACTGAGCGTGCGCTGCATTACGACAAAATTACGACATATTTTTTTCATGATGGTGATGTGAACTGCTCGTTCGACAATAGCAGTGAATTTTATATACTGAATACCACTAAACAATGTAAGGTGAATCATAAGATATGGCCTTGGTAAAGACAAATAGGTCAAAGAGACAAAAAACTCTTGAAGTTATTGTATTAAACACATTGCCACATTGGACTAGTTAATTAAACTATAAAAATGTTGTGTTTCTAATAAATTGTTGTATGGTAGTATCTGGTTATTATCCGGTTATTATCTGGTATCCGGTCATCATTTTCTCCTGACCGGTATCTGGTAGACTACTATCTGGTACTATCCGGCAAAACAGTATCCGGCACATCCCTACCAGTGGCATGTAATCTTGATTGATATTAGCTTTCTATCATGTACTGCTGTAAGCTTATTGACATAACCTCCAGATTCCAACCTGCACAACAATATATTGCAATGTATAGGTAATGTAAATTAATTTAATGGTCATTGTGCATTAGACATTCAGTTTATAAATTTACCTCAACTATAGTTATAGAATCCATAGAACAGCAGTGCACCAAAAAGAATTATTATAATAAATTATTGATAAATAGGAAGAGGAAATTGAAAGACAAATATTCCACAGTACAGTATGTCAACAATGCAAACTTCATCCATTATAAACAGGGTTTGTACGGGTCCTGGAAAACCTGGAAAGTCATGGAATTTCAATGTTCCAAAATCCAGGCCTGGAAATCAATTATTTAGTGATCAGGTGCATGTACTGTAGTACCATCACAAACAACAATGCATGCTACACTGCATTGCATGCATAGGCATAGCATAAAACACAAATTTGCATGCATGCATATGACATGTATGCAGGGTTTAAAATAGCAGCTGGCTGTCAGCTGTCGCCAGCATTCTCATATTTCTAGCCAGTGACTTTTAAAGTAGAAATGCACAGCAAGTTTCTCCATAATCCATTAAGCTTTATGATAAATTTATAGGTTTTTAATTAAAAAGATTCTGTCTTGACATAAAACATGGGAACAGTGGAAATCATTTCCGAGTATAATTCATATAAAAGAGCCACGCATAATTTATACAATCTATTTTTACTGCCAATTTGTATTTTTTCTCAAACTTGAAATTGAATTATCAGTGTCCTTGGTATTAAAAGGCATGCAGTCTCTTTTCATGGGTGGGTATTTTCTGCATATTAGTGGTATTCATGTTTGGCATATCGGAGCCTGAAACCTGAAAAAAATTGCCGGTACAAAAAGGTACATGTACCAAACAGCTGACAAATATATCTATATTCAAAATAGTTATTTTAAACGCTGGAAAATGCACGTTTTGTGCATACAAATGTACATGTGGCATGCATGCCTTTTTTGGAAGGGATTTTACCACCCAAAAGTAGTCAAACCCGCGCTCCCCCATCCTATAAGTAGTGCCCTCCTCTTCACTTGAAAATGCCCCCAACAAAAACCGAAAGTAAGGGGCCTGCTACTTTTGTTAATCCCAGAAACAGTTAAGTTGGTTTGTTGCTTTGAGAGGCCCTTGTCCAGAGCAAGTCTAGTATAGGTATTTCCATGTTCTGTATACTCAAAAGCAGTACTCGTGAATTTCAAAGGTCATTACCCGATAAGAGCCAAACATTTGATAGTCTCTCATATAGACAATAATGTCGATGTAAAATACAGTGTAGTCTGAGTTTCTTAAAACAGTATGTGCCTCCTCAATTTCTCTAAGACTAAATAATTCTTAAGAAAATTCCTTATGAGTTATGACCAGTGCTAGCTGTCATGTTTACTCTCGATGTTTATACACAGTGTGTCACACACAGGGCTGACATATGACAAATATGCCAACCTGGTCCCAGGTGTAGGAAAATATGGATGCATTATTAATAAAAATATATGGAGGGGGCAGGGGAAACCCAGTTAGGTCTTATCTTGATTTCTATATAATGTATGTTGCAGGCTTTCCCAGAACAATTGAACAAGCGAAACAATTGAATGCAAAACAAAAGTTTGATATAGTCATTAATCTAGATGTACCATTCAGTGAAATTAAGCGAAGAGTTGAGGTTTGTTCAATGAAATTACTTTTAGAAATCTACTGTCTGTTAGGGAACTGTAACAATAGTGAGCTTAAGCAAGTGATGTTTTTGTCAACACGGACGTCACCCAAAAATTGATATAACTAATTTTGGCGGCATTTTACATCATGGCGCTCGTGTATAAGGAGGCAAACAACTTTAAAAATCTTCTGTTTTGTCAAATGTGTTGAAGACTAACAAACTGACCCAAACACAGTTTTTTATCCAGTGCCCCCTCGGCAATCTGATGCCCGTGTTGACAAAAACGTTGCTTGCTTAAGCCCGTTCTCCACCAGGCGAATTTTTTCGCGCGACGCGAAGCGAAAAATAAATCTTGGCAATGTGATTGGTCAGCGAAAAAATTCGCCGCGAAAAAGTTGGATCAGTTCCTACTTTTTTACTGTTCGCGCGAACAAATTCGCCTAGTGGAGAACGGGCTTTAAGCTCCCTAATATGAAATACAGCTTTTAACATTAACAGAACAATTAATAAGGTTGTAAACCAGAGAATTGGTACTTTAATCATTTCTTAATGACTTAAAGGTCCACAATACCTATCACACTGTACGGAGTATATAGGGGTATCTGTTTTGGTTACTGAAAATTTTGGAGTTGATTGGTTGATGATTAGACTTTCCAAAGACTTCGCTGTGGGTTCTCCCTCCGCCAGGCGTGGCCTGTTCTGTGCCGAAATTGGGTATTTGTTTTAATGATAAGGGTATACTGTACATATTTTGTCTAACTTGAAAAATATGGATGTAGTGGTTAATTCTTTTTGTAACCAAGAGAGAAGTTTGGTGTCGAGAATTTTAAGCATAATTTACTGCATGTATAAAGTTTTCAAAGTAAATTATGCCATAACAATGTCAATGATAATCACCAGCACCATGTTCCAAAATTCTATAATTATAATTCGAAAATTTCGGTTCGTTACTACTCTGACCAAACTACAGTTCTCAAATATTATTAATTAAATTTAAGTTTATATGAGTAACACAACTAGGTATAGAAAGCAAAATTTTAATTAAGAACGCGTATAACGTCTCAAGCTCAGAACTACCTTTTCATTATAATACTAAGCACCTTTTCCCTTAATCGTGAATGTAACCATACTTTGGTCTTTGAGTGAACTTGCAGTAAGGTAATGTACCGTTCATCTTGTATTTTCACCTAACAATTTCAGCAAAGGTATGTTCATCTCAGCAGTGGACGTGTGTATCATCTCGAGTGGAATCCTCCTAAGAAACCTGTAAGTTCTGTGATTGTATGGGGTTGTGTGGGCAAGGTGGTACAGTACATAATACTATATAGTATTTAATTTTGTGTATTACCACCTCCTATTGAATATAAAAAGAAGAAACGGATCGCAATATAATTATACAGGGTGTATAAAAAAAACGCATGAACAGATATGAAATTGCTCTCAATTTCGCAAAACGGCTCTTGGTATATCACGTTTTTGTTATATATAGATATATAGATATATAGATATATAGATATATAGATATATAGATATATAGATATATAGATATATAGATATATAGATATATTTAGGGGCTTCGGTGGCGAAGTGGTTAGCGCACTAGTGAGAACTTCTCAATGTGACTCGAACCCAGTCCTCATGTGAAAAAGAGTAAAAGTCAACGCTCTGCCGAATGTCGTGGGTTTTCTCCGGGTACTCCGTGTTTCCTCCCACAGGGAAAGTTGACAGGGTGGGTTAGGCACATAGGATATGTCTGGAGGCAGATCATTAATGAGGTATGGACTAATAGCGGCTGCTCAAGCGCCATTTGTAAGCTCAAAGTCTACCTCGGTCTGCTTCACGTCAGTCCGGTTCAATCTATCTATTCATAATGTAACCAGTCACTGAAAAGCCCTGATAGGGAGTGTGCTGTGAAATATCTGTATCTGTGTATATATATATATATATATATATATATATATATATATATATATATATATATATTCGACAATTCAATGCACTGCATCTCGTGGATTGCTGACCAGATAAATCGAAATCGAAGTCTGGTCGCTCCAGAAGAGCTGTGGTACGAAGAGTTTAGCAGCCACAGCAGTCTCGTACCTTCGCTCATTTCCGGTGCTCAGTGGACAAGGAGCGACATCGTCCAAATTACCGAGGCAGATCTTGAGCCTGCACAAAATCCCAACAGAGAACCGAATGACGAAACCGTAATACATCCTGGGTTCGTAGCTGAATTTAAAAGCAGACGTCTGGCTAGAAAACGTCAGCGTAGCCGCCAATTGTTCGTGGGAGACACTTCCTCTGACGATGACTCGCTTTCCAATGTTGAGTTAGTTGACCAGGATATTGAGAACATGGCTGAGGCATCAACACCATCACCTAAATATCTGCAAGTATCTCAAATCGAAGCAGTCCAACCATCTAGCGAAAATGACAACACCACCGCTGCACTCCCAAGTTCTGAAATAGAGCATCAAATATCCGAAGTCCAACCAGTCGAGGCATCCGACGAGAATGAGAACAACCCCGCTGCAATCCCAACTTCTTCAATCCAACATCAAATATCCGAAGTCCAACCAGTCGAGGCATCCAACGAGAATGAGAACACCACCGCTGCACTCCCAATTTCTCCAACAGAGCAACCATCAACACGAGCACCACAAGATCTTCCAATGGCACCTGTTGCTGACGTGAGCCCAGAAACAGCCGATCCACCAATCCAACCTCCGACAACAATCATAAACCAGCAACCATCAACATCTCATGAAGGGTCCCAACCACCTGACGACACTCCAGAACGTTGGCAATTAAACAGTATAACATACATGACGAAGGTTGCCAATCTCATCAAATACCAATTCTATAAAAATCTCCAGAAGGGTCATGTTCATTCATTTCTTGAACGTTGGCGGCAGGCGAAATTGAAACGCGATTTCCACGAAATCGCATTCTGGACGAAACCCGATCCCGAAATCGACGCGTGGATGCTGGCAACAGGCAGACTCCGAGAAGTGTTCAACCTAGACACGTTCGTGGAGCAACATCCAGACATCGTTCCCCACCTGGAACAACTGAGAAAAACTTTGAACGTGAGGGTTTTAACAAGTCGTTGTCCTGTGGTTGAAGCGTTGAGGAAAAGAGAAAATCCTGATGAGCAACGAACAGATGACGCTCCTCAACTGTCCTCCCAAACGTTTTGGACCACTATTAAAAAATGGTGGCGTTAAATTATTGGTGACTTATATATATATTGATACATTACATACACTTCTGAAGCATTACTGGTAGAAGTAATTATACTATTATTATACATTGCTGATAGGATAGTTGAGTGATATCACTTGCGTTATTCCTCATCAAATTTTCAGGTGGAATGGCAAGGTGCTACATTAAGTCCCCAGTTATACGATACCGGATTCGTATCGGAGCGACATCAATTTAATGTGTTTTTCTGCTCTTACTTTTCATATTTGAAAGTTTTTGTTTAGTAATGTTATATTATCATAATTTTAAGTGCCAAATTCACCTCGAAGCAGTAAAATTCGATTTCGCTCCGATGCGAATCCAGTATCGTGTAACTGAGGCCTAATCCTTCATGAATTATTAATGAGTTTTGGAAATACCTATTATGGTACATATATATATATATGTGTGTTTGTCGCAATATATTAGCGACTGACAGTTTGATAATTGAAAACAATGGCGCATTAGACAAAACATATAATAGAAGCCATTGTATCAGTTTATTACATTTTTGACAGCGTTTTGTATAACGCAATTTATTTAAGTCAATGTTAAAATAACATAATTTTTATGATGAACATTCACCGGACTAGGTACAGACAAATCGTCGAGAGCGAATCCACCTAGGTTTGTTGAACGAAACGAACAGTGTGATTATGAACCATTACTATGCAAATGAACGTTGCATGATTTGTTAATGTTAATTACATGCTTGTTTTGTAATTGTAACTTTCATGTTTACTTGCTGTGACATTGACTTTGAACCAACATGAAAGTTTCAGGCAATAAACATCAAAGTTACAATTAGAAGGACTTCATTTATGGACGGTGCACGTTCGATTAGAAGTGTGAAAGGATTTAAAGCACATAATTTAATCTGCTTAATAATACCATATATTTGTAAAATATTTATAATATCTCCATTTCGAGTGTAAAATTTTGTATGCTCTTCGATGGGCAAACAGTTGTAAGAGTGAAATCCAAAAGATAAATATGCGCGAAGTTATAAAAATATATGCGTTCTTTTCTTCGATATATACAATCCAATTCTCTTTTTACTAATGTGTATATTAATTAAAGTAGGCAAGTGCAATTTTTTTCCTAAGTGTCAACCAAGTTTTATAGGATTGATCAACACTTATACATAGAAAAAAAATGTCACCCGGATTTTTTATAAGTGTCGAATAAATTTTGTTTTCCAACATTTCGACCGGCTAACAATACAAATGTATATTAAAACGACCGGCTAACAACTGAAATGACCGGCTAACTCATAAAACTAGCCGGCTGAAGTTTTTTTTCTAAGTGTCATACGACACTTAGAAAAAAAACAGCAACCGGCTAGTTTTATAGTTAGCCGGTCTTGGATTTTTTCTAAGTGTCGAATGAATTTTGTTTTGCAACATTTCCTACCGGCTAGCAATACAAATGTATATTAAAACGACCGGCTAAGGACCGGCTAACAACTGAAATGACCGGCTAACTCATAAAACTAGCCGGCTGAAGTTTTTTTTCTAAGTGTCATGCGACACTTAGAAAAAAAACAGCAACCGGCTAGTTTTATAGTTAGCCGGTCTTGGATTTTTTCTAAGTGTCGAATGAATTTTGTTTTGCAACATTTCGACCGGCTACCGGCTAGCAATACAAATGTATATTAAAACGACCGGCTAAGGACCGGCTAACAACTGAAATGACCGGCTAACTCATAAAACTAGCCGGCTGAAGCTTTTTTTCTAAGTGTCATGCGACACTTAGAAAAAAAAACAGCAACCGGCTAGTTTTATGAGTTAGCCGGTCATTTCAGTTGTTAGCCGGTCCTTAGCCGGTCGTTTTAATATACATTTGTATTGCTAGCCGGTAGCCGGTGGAAATGTTGCAAAACAAAATTCATTCGACACTTAGAAAAAATCCAAGACCGGCTAAATATAAAACTAGCCGGTTGCTGTTTTTTTTCTAAGTGTCGCATGACACTTAGAAAAAAACTTCAGCCGGCTAGTTTTATGAGTTAGCCGGTCATTTCAGTTGTTAGCCGGTCCTTAGCCGGTCGTTTTAATATACATTTGTATTGCTAGCCGGTAGCCGGTCGAAATGTTGCAAAACAAAATTCATTCGACACTTAGAAAAAATTCAAGACCGGCTAACTATAAAACGAGCAGGGTGAAGTTTTTTTCTAAGTGTCGATCAATCCTACAGATAGCTTCATTGAGTAGACACTTACTTAAATACACATTAGAAACAAAAATAATTGGACACTATCGGGAAAAGCCACATTTTTATATAATTAATTACATATTTATCTTTCAGATTTCACATTTGTACCTACATGTTTGGCTAACGGAGAGTCTATATATATACCAAATTATAACAATCAGAATGCAGATATTAACAATGTCACAAATATTTGAAGTTTTATTATTACGTAGATTAAATATGCGCGAAAACCCTTTCACACTTAATTGTCAACAAATCATGCAATTCACGTTTATTTTTATTATTTGCAAACTAATTGTTCATAATCAAACTAATTTTAAAACTTCAGCTCTCTTCCTCAAAGTATTTGCAACACGACATGGATTGAAATGGAATTCCGGATGACGCAGTATTTTTGACCAACGCAAACCAAATTTTTCAATGCCAACTCTAATGTACTTATCCTCTTCAATCGTAAAACGAACACCTGAACGCCGTGGGACTGTCTCCATGGGTTTCGTTGGACTATCTTTGCGAACATCGTCTTGTCCACGTGATGACTGGTCAATCTTTTCGTGGTCACTCTCCATGTTCTTACTCTCGTCAACTAATTTTTGCATGCACCAGCGTCCTCTTATCGCTACTTCTCGTGAACGTTTCTTTTGATAGTGCACACGGGCAACGTTTGAGCTGTGCTTTTGGTCTTCGGATATCCATTTCTGTTCGTTTGGCAGAAGAACCTGGGAACTTTCGGTCTCGATGATTTGTCTGTACCTGGTCGGGTGAATGTATTTTCCTATCGCCTCGAACACTAAAACACTCAGAAGATCTGTGAGTTTTTGAAATTGGTTACCATTTCGATTTACCAAAACATACTCGCAAGTGGGTGTGAGAAGGGG
>CACRXK020017625.1:0-10500 GCA_902702795.2 Paramuricea clavata
CGGCCCCAGCTGTAGTTGCTTCTTCTCTGTCTTTGTGATGGTTGAAATCCAATGCAGCAAGTTGATTCCTGGCACGGTACACTGGAAATCTACAGATAAACAAGTTTTACTACCATTACTGCATATTTTAATTAAAGTATACAATATGTACAATGTAATGTAAAGCTAATTTTTCTCCCTGGGAAAAAGGTATATTTTCCAAATAGTTTACTTGCCCGAATACTTATGAGTATGCATGACGTTTGGGAGCATACATCAAAATAACATTATGGAATGACTCTAAAAAACCAGTGTGTCTAAAAAATTTAGAAAATGGAAAAAAAAATTGTGAAAAATTAGTTGAATTCTAATGCAAATGCTGCATTCTTATTCAGTAATTCAAACATAAGGAACCTGATTATACCTGAAATTTGTGTAGTACACAAGTGTGTTCAGGAAGCGAGTATCCATGACAATCTTGATGAGTGCTTTGAGTGCAGGGGATCCTTTCTCCAACCAGGGTTTATTTCGCTTAATGGATCATGGCCACATTTTCCTGTATTACCACCTTCTTCCATTATCCACTCATGCTCATTAGCAATGTGATGTAATATCCCTGTCCATTTATCCTATTAAAAATTGCAACCCAACCTCATTCTTAATGCCATTTAAAAGTTTTGCCAGTCAGTTCACCTTGTATATACTGTAGCAGTGTAGCTCAATGTTTTGTGGTTGTAGATATTCAACTACAGTAAGTTGTGTACATACCATTGAACAATGAAGACCCTGCGAATGCTCAGGCCGATTAATGCTTGGCTCTTGCTTTGCTCTGCCCACGCTTGACTTGATATGTCCGCGCGTGTTGCGCGCGATAACACATATCTAGCGTGTTGCCATTTCAGTGCATTTTGGCGTTCGAATGAAACTGAAATTCAATAAATACGAGCTCTAGGATTATGTTAGATTATAGCAACAAGCAGGGATGAGTAAACTGTTAGTTTTTCTTCTGCAATTGGCCGTTGTATAGTATAATATATTATATGCGATATGCGGCGACCTTTGAACTTTGATATATAATATAATATATAATATATAAAGCTCGCTATTGCGGGTTTTTATGTTTGAATTATTCAACATCGATTTGTGTATCCTTTTTATTTTCCTACGCACAGAAAAATATTTGAAATACAAATAAGTACCCAGCATATGGATGGTTCAAACTTTTTTGGGGTGGTGATGTTTAAGTGTAGACTCTTAAGGGCGCAATAAATGTTGTTGTTGAAATATAATATCCTTTCATATAAAGACTCAGACAAGTGTCGAATATTCTGCTAAATATATAAACGAACATATGTACTTATCATATTGTACTTCTGTATATATTATTCTCTCTGTTCCTTGCATATTATTTGAATGCACTACTTACTAGTTGCAAACGGTTTGTTAGTCATTTTATAATATTTCTATATTTGTATTTCATATTTTGTTTCACAGCAGGGGCCTATATTAATATAATGATCATGGCGTGCGCGAATTCATCACGCAAAAAACGCGTTGGACTTGCGGGCACATAAGACAATGTTAATGTGGGTCGTTAATAAGTAGATATTGTCCAGAGTACAGCTAACTTTGGTCCTACAATTAGACTTGTAAGCATTGTAATCTGGAATGGTCGTTTTAGTGCAAATTATATTGACATTGTCCGAGACATTGTTGTATTCACAGCAACATTTTCATATCTGTGGCATAATCTTTAAGTTTCTAATTAGTACATTGCAGTATATGAGTAAAAGGTTCTGTGATAATATTTTTGTACATATCAATGAATGTTTAGTGTGCCCACAAGCCGTGTTTTAAAACATAAAGTTAATTTCCATTATCACCGCCTATATCTTGTCACATGACCAGTTTCCATAGAAACCAAATAGTTGAAAAACATCGGCAGTTGATTTCCAACATCACACCCAAAAATGAGAGTCATAGTGTACTTTGTTAATTTTTAATTAATTTTTAAAGATTTTTCCTATTTTCCCACTCCTTACGAAATTGGAGCCAGGCATTAATGCACCTGAGTGTGGGAATGATGTTGATATCAACCTACAGTATATTATTTACTGACCTTACAATGCATGTCCATTTTACATGAAAAAATGGTTTATGGAAGATCTTACCTTTATGATCCATCATTATTACAGGTCTTTGAACAGTACCAGAAATGATTCCTGATAGATGGTGCCCACAACTTCAGTTGCTCATTATTTTTAGCTTTGGCCACCTAAAAACAAAGCATATACAGTACTTAAACACAACACTGTTAAATAGTATACAGCTGTTTTAGCATATCTTAATATACCGTACATTAAATTTGCATTTAGCTTGAGTAACTTATTACTCAAATTATTTCAAGGTATAGAATAAATAATTGCAGGGACCACTGAGTATTTTCCTAATGCACAGAACAATAGTTACTCGGATTTTATATATATGTACAGTATCTTATGAAAATGGCATGTAGTAAAACACTGACTACCGGAACACCACCGGAACACCACCTAACCCTAACCCTAACCCCAACCCCAACCCTAACCCCCAACCATAACCCTAATCCTAACCCCAAACCCTAATCCTAACCCTAACCCCAAACAAAATGGTGGTGTTCCGGTGTTCCGGTGGTGTTCCGGTGTTCCGGTAGTCAGTGTTTTACTACATGCCTATGAAAATACTTGGTTTTATTGTATTGTTTCTGTAATACCATATACTGTAATTGTTCTTTTACTTTTATATACTTAGCTGAGTTTGGACCATATAATTTGATCAAATACTTACATCATTAACTTTTTTCGCAATGATTTTTCCACCATGCCATACATTGATGATGGCCAAATGATGGCCAACATTTCGATACTTTTCTGCCTTTTCTAATATACAAGAGACAATGAGTAGTACAATCATGAAATACACAGTAAAAAGTACAAACTGCAGTGAAAAGAGGCCAGGAAGTAGTGGAAAGAATTACAGGAATCACTCAGTATTTTAAGAAAATACAAAAAACAGTAACTCCGAATAACATTTGATTTTTAATATACGTTTCGAATAGTTTGTAGTCATCCTCAGGATTAATAATCAAAATGTTATTCAGAGTTACTGTTTTTTTGGTGGAAAGAGTTTGCCAACTTTTATATGTTGGTTTAATTCATGTAGAAACAGAGTTGGACAAGGAATTCTTGAGATATCAATAAACATTGGTTGTTGCTTGGATGACGTATCAATTTGTCATTTGACAAAGTTGACACTTACTCATCACTGATGCAATCTCAAGGTGACCATCTGTAACAACCTCTTTGACGATTATTGGTGATTCCATGTGAAGTGCATCCATCCCTCTTTCAAACCCAATTCTCTCCATGTTGTTGCTCTTTCCAGAGGCTTCCCTTACATCCACAACATTCATTTGGAGGATAGCGTTATCTTGCATATCTGCCAGGCTGTAGGTGCAATATTGGGCAGAATGACCAGGAGAGTCATTCCTTCCATCTCCACTCAATATGACATCTTTACCAGCCTTTTCACTCCAAAGTTGTTGCTTATGTTGTTCCCAGAACTCATGGATTGTAGGGATGATGTACAACTTCTGATACTCGTTGAACAGTGTAGATGAAAAATACTGCAGATTACAGAAGTTGAACATCAGCCCTACTTTGGTATATGAGTTACCTGACAACAACACAGCAGATGAAAGTATCAGATTTCCTGCTCTGATCTTGTTACAAGATGGTTGAGCTGCCCATCTCCCACCAACATGCCCAGACGGACACTTCCAGGATACCACAAGGCATGTTCCCACATAGATTTTATGATAAACCAAGGGACGACCACAATCTTGTCATTTACAGACACTCCCATGTAGAGATGTGATGTAGATGTAGAGATCACAACTTCTACGGTCGAGACACACAGATGTAATGTAACTGGTTGGCTGGATCCGCCTTCTTCAATCCCATCATCAGGCTCATCTCCATCATGTGCATTGATAGTTACATTGAGCAAGTCATCTACCAATGGTTGATCAAAACCAGGATCAAATGATCTAAAATTTCAGGTATACAAGTATGTGCTATATATGGTATAGTTATGTATTGATAACATGGATTTACTGTCGTTCCAATTGAAGTGTTGCTCAAATATTGATTAAATACATTACCTCGGGCTGACCAATTCATTTGATCAAGTTCCTCGAGATATTCATACACTTCCTGTGAAAGAGTCAATTCCAAGTATTTGATCATTTCTGGTCACTTCCTTTCTATTTATGATTGGTTAGTTGCACAAACAACAAAGGTGATTGGTGCATTCAAACTATTGAACAGGAAGTTTACAATTATACTAGGAAGTCTATGAATATCTCGAGGAACTCAATGAAATGAATTGGTCAGCCCAAGGTAATGTATTGAATCAATATTTGAGCAACACTTCAATTGGAACGACAGTAATATATTTCTAAAGAATTCTTGACTTACCAATAAAATAATTTTAATGCCTGTAATAAATTTGTATTAATAAGTCATCAATGTCACCTTCACTTTCTTCACTATCACTTTTCATGCCAGGAGAACTTGCACTCAAGGTCTCTTCACTTATGGGATATATGGGTCAGATCTAATAAGTAAAAATATACAGTAAAGCTATATAGCAGGAAATTATTGGTTAAAGATACGGTACAGTCCAGTCTGCACATGCACACATAGGAGTCTCATGCCGTGATATAAACACTTTAATTAGGTTTTTATTTCATTTTATGTTCTTGCAAAGCCTGATTGTTGTATCTTGATCATTGATTATACTGTACAAGCATGAAAATATAAATAGTTGTTGAATAAAGTTCAATATTTTGAATACCGAAATGTAAACAAAGGCTTTGTTTACATACAGAGTGTACCCTAACTTTAACAGTAATTTTTCATTGTTTGTTTGCATTTGTTCGAACAATGAGATGTGATGATAGAGTTGAGACTCAAATTACCGGAAAGACTTTGCAGACAATGTTGAAATTGTATCCACAGACAAGCACCGCCGACTTCTTGTAGTTGTAGTGCTTGGTGTTGAACTATCAACTAGATAAAAGAACATCCTAGTTACATTTGCTTGTCATATGTGTTCATGAGCATCATGTAAACGTGTTTTAATTTAATAATTACGGCAACAACAATATCTTACCAGGAAGGGGGAAATCATGTTCATTCCTGCTTCTGGTCGGAGTTGTCACTGACTTATCGCTTGACAATGTCCTCGCCTCATCCGTTTGAATCTCTGCGTCGCTAAAATATGCAAATATATTTATCAATACAGTACATAGCTATATATGATACGAATTTAAAGCTCAAATGTTTTCTTGTCTCATGTCTTATCATCACACACCAAACGTTCAGATTCCTTGCCATGTACCGATCAAGCAGCATGTTCGCAACATCCCTGTCAGTTTCTATGCCATTTTCTTCTTTGAACGCTCTCCACCGAGGAAAGCTATCAAGCAGATATACTCTTGAAGCATTCCTATCAAAATAGTCTTTTCTACTTGCCATTTGGCCTCAATATAAAGTATTTTGAGAATCAATTCCAGTTGAAAGCAGTCAAGCTATTCGTTTACGCTCCTCACGCTGCTGCACAGAAAATGCGCGTGTTATTGACACGTTTGAGACTGGACCGAGCACAAACAGAGGATGACAACTTCCTGTGTCCCCACATAAACAAAAGTCCAGTGCATGCGCAGATGCAACTGTAACCTACTTTTAATATATAAATTTTCTTTTTGAAAGGTTTCTTAGGGCAGTTGCATATCGGCAAGTAGTGAAGCTTGTGTGGGGCTATACCAGCAGTTCAAGAAGGTACCCCCTTCCTTCTGTGCATATGCCAAGATACGGTTTCTGTCTTGTTTATGTGAACAATGTTGTATCTTGCAGAGTTAATATTTTTTTAAAACACTGACATCATGCTTGAAAGTATGATAGTAGTAAAAAACTGTCCAGAATTTCCAGAGGTGGGGGAAACAAGCTGTCTGTGACAGTTAGAAAAATCTAGAGGGATGGGGGTTCATAATTATGTAAATCTCTTCCTTTAGGGGGAGGGGGGGATTGCCTAGAAACTACACATTGAATTACTTACTCTGGTTGACTCTTTTTCCTTTTGGTATACAGAGTGGTGTAATTTGGCAGCCTTTTATTCAATATTTCAAACAACCAGTATAATGTTTTCAATGTTTCAAACACCCAACGTTTCAAACAACCAGTATTCCTTACAAGGTTAACATAAACAACAGTGAGCCAGGACACATTTACACCTATGGACCATTGTATACAATTGAAGTATATTTCCCACAACTTTATGCAAAGTAATATGTTTTCTTATGTGAGTCAGAGTTACAATTTGGCAACACAGTAATCTTTAAGCCATCTCTCATTGAAGACGTTTCGTGCAATAACGGACATGACAATAATATTTTATGAGAAGACCAGTAACCATTTGTTTTGTTTTACATGGCCATCACATGTTTTATGTCACAAATATAACCAAAACGTAAATACAATCCAAAACGTACCAGGTGTCAGTTGAGGTTTTCCCAGACACTGTTCTTGCTCTCTCCATAGTTATGCTCTCTCTCAGTTATAGTACTCTTCATGTATTATGTTTCTTCAGTGACAAGAGCTTCGACTGAAGTATCATAGGCCTCGCACAAATCCACACTTTTCTCCATATTTACGTCACCCCCACTATCACAAGAAACGTCTTCGGCAAAAGAGAGTTCACAAGATGATTGTGTTGCAAAATTTGAGCGGTGACTTTCGTCAGAAGACATAATTTTCAACAAAAAACAGCCTAGTATAAGCCTTTGATAATATTAATTTCTTCTTCGTGAAAGCAGCGTGTTGAGTAAATGACGTCACATCCGGCTAAGAAATTGACACCTCGCTAATTGATAACTCTGTAATGGCAGCTGAAAAATGTGCGTGTTTGCATTGAAAAAAAAAGGCAGAGAGAAATGGAATTGGATGCTGATATTTGGTAACTTTGTTTATCTACTGATATACTTTCTGAATACACAATAAAAAGACAGCACAATTTTCCATCGCAGTGGCACTTGAGAGGATGTAAGGTTTAATACCGGGTGGCCCAAAAAAAAGTACTCCTGTTTGATTCGTAATAACATCTAAACAAGTATAGCTTTTAAAGAGAAATAACTTGCATCAAATAGAGGAAGGACTAACTTAGACTTTGATATATTACAGTTGTATTTCACTTAAAAATTCACGGGGATATTAATCTTTAAATTCGGGAGGATATTTCTGGATGTGTCTGAAATATGCAAAAATCGGCGTATCAAATATTAATCAAGATTTGCCCGACTGAAACATGCACTATTACCAGTAAATAAATGACACTTGACAAATTGCTTATTATGAAACAAAGTATTATTATATCTACAAAATACAAGCAAGATTCATTCGTCCGAAATTCGCGTGTGTTCCTAGCACGAATACGTTTCCTTATTTCATGAGACCAATGCATCGCGAAGGATCGTCATTGGATCGTTCGTAGTTCTGAATTAGGGCATGCTGTCACAACGGAATTGTGAAGCTCTTCTAACTTCTGCAACGTTCTGAAATCTTGCTAAGAACACCCAAACTCTTTTGCCGTTTCTTAATCTTGGCAAGTTCATGGAGTAAACTGAGAATTATATGAAACACAATCAAACCATACAACTCCATAAGACATAACAATTAAGCAACTCCCCAGAGACATGCAACATTTTTGGAACAAAACGCAACAAAATAGTAGCGTTGATACGGTGATGTGTATTTGCAAAAAGCAATATTATTTCCTTCAATAAAGAATATTCATCCTGCTCTAACCGAGAAATAATCTACTCAGTCTGTTTGAACCCATTAAAAACATAAAAAATTAGGCTATTTAAGAATACGAAAAATTTAAGCGCCTGCCTTCCATGGTCAGTCTTTCATGTACATTTAAGTTTGCAAAGACCTAATATTAAATACTTGCATAATTTCGAACGTTCATATTTCAGGAAACAATGAGCTAAGACTTACATGTAAGATGTGTAAATCTACGCCATATCCCTTACAAACCTTAACGATAATTCGCTGAAATACAAGTTAGCCTAATATGTCATTAAGCAAACAAACGCTGGAGTTAATATTTGATATGCCGATTTTCGCTAATTTTAGACACATTCCAAAATATGCTCCCCATTTTTAACATTAATATCTCCGTGAATTTTTAAGTTAAATACAACTGTAATATGTCAAAATCTAAGTTAGTCCTTCCTCTATTTAATGCAAGTTATTTCTCTTTAAAAACTTTACTTGTTTAGAAGTTATTACGAATCAAACAGGAGTACTTTTTTTTGGGCCACCCGGTATATATACACAAGTCCACCTAATACACAAGTCCACCTTGTGTAGTATAGGATAGAATATTATTATAGACTTATTGTGTCACTGATGAAGCCCTAACCGGCGAAACGTCTGACAAACTTATTAAAGTTTTTTAAGCTTACTTTTGCCTGAAAAAATTACATGTATTACCAACACCCAGCATATATATATATATATATATATATATATATATATATATATATATATATATATATATATATATATATATATATATATATATATATATATATATATATATATATATATATATATATATATTAAAAATATATATTATTATATATTATTATATATTATTATTATATATATATATATATATATATACATATACATATACATATACATATACATATACATATATATATATATATATATATATATATATATATATATATATATATATATATATATATATATATATATATATATATATATATATTGCAGCTGTTCCTGGTTAGATCTAATAAATGTATATAAAATGTATCAGAAGGTGCCTATATACAGTACCTATACCAAATTTTAATAATAATATACCTGGAAATTCAGTTGAAAGTAAATGCTTTTGTACCAATGGGATAAAGTGACTGGACTTGAACTTTACCAAATCCTGAAAGGTAACTTTACCACATTTTGCCCAGAAAAAAAACTTGGGTGGTGCATTATCCTTGCATACTCTTGGCTTACGAATACCATGATACAAATGACGAATCTGAATATAGGACAAAAAATATTGAGGTGACCATATTAACGAGATGGCCATACACAGGGTTCCACTGTAATGGACGTAATGGCTCTTGAAAATATTATAATTTAATTGCAAATACACACGCAAGAGGGTGGGGGATTTGAAGCTTTTAGAATTTATTTATCCCCAGGGGATTGGGTATGGATTAGTAATGAGCCAGTTGTCAATTTCAGCTGTTCATTTCAAGTGGTGTTTTATCATCTAGTGAGTATTATCTTTGCTTTGTGTGCTTCTGACAAAGCTTTTTTTTCAAATACAATTTATAGTAGTTCATTGCAATCCATACATAATTATTTGACATTTGGAGCCTTTGATAGTCCCCACTCCCCAGGATGTGGAACATTTGCAAATATTAGAACAAAGTCAAATATCCACCTGGGGGGGGGGCAGGGTTTACATTGACTCATGCATAAAGGCCGGTGCATTTGTGCACATTGCCAGTCAATGGGTAAATAAAGTGTACATACTGAGGCTATAAATGTGTGGATTTCTGGATTCTTACCACTTGTTTTCAAATAGTCTATGCTAATGTAATTCCCATTCAAAACAGGACTGCTGATATTACAAATTATCTAAAACTATAAAACTGGTCATCTCATATTGTATCACTTTGCCAAGGGTGGTATTCATGGCAGTTGGATTTTATGTTAGGTGTCACTTGCCCAATGGCATACACAGCAATATTTTGTAACAATATTCTTGAAAATAATGTATATACTGTATATTCAATTAATATAAAACGACTAAAAAAATAAATTTTAGTCACCTCTGGAGTTGTTTCAGGATAAACACTCATGATGCTTCTCTGAATGACTGATCCCAGTGCAAGTATGTGCCAATCAGACGGCTGTGATCGCAGCTTACAAGTCGCAATAACTTCGTTTTGGAAAACCATGTCCATCGCTTGTTCTGACAACATTGACCTTTCTCCATCCGCTATGCTAATCTGCTTTACGACTCGTTGTACAATCTCTTCAGACAAGTAAAACTCCTTAAATAAGGTCATCTCCACGACACAACGCACTCGCAACTCATTATGTCTTTCTTCGTTGCCAAAGACTAGCGTTGAGAATGACCGAAAACAGTCGGAATAAACCGAATAATCAGTCGCCTCTAATGGCACATATTCTGCAAACTCCTGCGGTAAATATTGGAGCGCGAAAAAATCGACCTTAAACTTATCATAGTATTCTTTCCACATGCATTTTCCAATAACATTATTAATTTCCTGGCAATAACTTTTGAGCCCATCAAATCCCTTATCACACACATTTCCCAACTCGTTTAAAATAATGTTATAATCAAAAGAAT